>PVJA010020252.1:0-37185 GCA_004027025.1 Myocastor coypus | reverse complement strand
AATTGTTGATGCTTTCAAGTGTTAAACGTGCAATTTGATTTCCGTCCATGAACTCTTTACCTACTCCGATGTCTTCAAGATTTCCTCCCACTTTCTCTTCCAGGAGATTTAATGTTTCACTTTTAATATTTAGATCTTTAATCCATTTCGACTTTATTTTCGTGCATGGTGATAGACTAGGGTCAAGATTTAGTTTTTTAGCCATTTGTTTTACAAACAAGGTATAATTGCAAATTACAGAAAATGTTTAAATTTGAAAAATTTTATTACACTAAGACACATAGCCATTAACCTCCTCAAAACCCTCCCCGCTGCTGTGGACACATTTATCCCACTTTCTGCAACAACTTTCCTGAGTTGTGCTGGCCTGGCTGCCTTGATATCCTAAATTAATTAAGATGCTTCCCTTTCATGGTTATTTGACTCTGGGGAAGAATCAGGAGTTGACTAGTGCCAGAGTTAGTAAATAAGGTAGCAAGGACACACCATCATGTTTTTACCAACCTGCCTTTTTGTTGGGTGATACTCAGCACCACTGTTTACCACATTTTTGATCATAACTCTTAGAAACACAGAAAAGGACTTTCAAAACTGCTACAGAAAGTGGCAAGAATGATGGGACAAGTCTATTAGAAATGTTCTGAGATAGAGGGTTGGCCAAATAGCTCAGTGGACTAAAGTACCTGCAAGCAGACAAAGGGGCCAGGGGTTCAGGGTTCCATCCCCAACCCCGACCCCTGGGCTCACTGAGATGGCAATTGAGACTAGGTATGGTGGCACCTACCTGTAACCCCAGCTTTTGGGAGGCTGTAAACAGGCAGATCACTATGAGTCCAATCTAGTAGTAAGACCCTTAAACATCCTGTAAAACATTCCTAAAAAAGTGTTAATTTTTAAATAGCTGTGATAATTTAAGCATTACTGTATTTTTCCATCACCCCTTCAACTTGTTAAATGTTCTAGGAAGTGAAGAGACTTGATATTATTTCTTTTAAATTCCTAATCAAGGGGCCCGGCGGGATGGCTCAGTGGTCTAAAGCGCCTGCTTGGGGAAGCTTGGGCGGCTTCAGGGACCGCAGTTCGATCCCCGGCACCACATGCTGGGCCAGCCCTGCCCTCGGGGCGGGCTGAGCCAGCCATAAAACATGAGCGAATAAACAAACAAAGGTTCTGAAACGAGAATAAAAATAATAAATAAAATTAAAAAAATCTTTAAAAAAAATTCCTAATCAAATGCCATTGTTAAGTCAGCCAAACAGCCTTTCTGTGGCCAACAGCATGGATGCCCTCTGCATCTGTTCCTTGGTTTTCAGTTCTCAGAGACTCACTGAGGTGAATTCTATTTTTCTCCCCATTCAGATAAGGGGTCACAAACATCACATCACTTCCCTGGGTGTCACATGGCATCCACTGACACTGACAGACCCAGCAAAGATCAAAGCCCACTCCTGTGGCCTTGGAGTCTACAGCACTTTCTAGCCACCTGCAGTGTGAACTCTCCACAAAAACGAAATTTCTGAACATTCCCCCCAAGGCCTGGGGATGCAGCTCAGTGGTAAAATGTGCACTTAGCATGTATGAGATTCTGGGCTGCCATCTGCAACTACCAAATTTAAGATGGGTGTTTTTAGTTTTTTTTTTAATTTTTTTTTTATTTATTATTTTTATTCTTGTCTCAGAACCTTTGTTTATTCACTCATTTTTTTTTTTTTATGGCCGGCTCAGCCCACGCCAAGGTCAGGGCTGGCGCAGCATGTGGTGCCGGGGATCGAACCACAGTCCCTGAAGCCGCCCAAGCTTCCCCAAGCAGGGGCTTTAGACCACTGAGCCATCCCGCCGGGCCCCTGTTTTTAGTTTTTGAGACATGTTCTCACTACATATTCCAGGTTGGCCTTGAACTCACAGTGAGTGAGGTTCCTGCCTCAGCTTCCTGTATTGTGGGAATTAAGAACCATAAGGGCCTATTAGGACCTGCTTACAGTACGTAATAATTACATTGTTGTAGTGCAGCTGGTATATGTAACACACCTTTTACCTTTCCCTCCTCCATCTCATTTCCCTTCACATAGGCAAGTTCTCCCCATTTCCACCTTTTATTTCACTCTTTAAATTATTCATACTTCGGGTTTCTCATGTAAAATACATGATGTTTAAGCTTGTCTGGTTTATTTCCCTTGGCATTACGCACATCTATTTGTTAACAGAAGACTCCAGTTCATCAGTAGTGCTCCACGGTGTACATACCCCACTTGTTATATCCACCCATCTGCCGATGGACATACAGGGCACTTCCAAGATCTACTCATTACCAGTTGTGCTGCTACAAGAGTGTGCATAGATCACAGCAATGTCTTTTAACTTTTGACAAAAATGCCTAAAAGGGGAATAGTTGGCTTATATGAAATTTCTACTTCTAGTTTGTTTGACACAGGATTTTGCTATATAGTCTAGGCTGGCCCTAAACTATGTAGTTCAGGCTTGCCTCAAAATGATGGTGGTCCTCCTGCCTTGGCCTCCTAAGTGCTAGGCTTACATGTGTATGTTACTATGCCCAGCTCTACTGCTAGTTTTCTGAGGATTCTCTACACTGTACTAGTTCACAGAAGGGTTTCTTCTACTCAAAGCCTTGCCAGAATTTATTACTTGGTTTCTTGATCAAGCCACTCTTCCTAGGGAAGGTTGGAATCTCAGTGGAGCTGAGCTAGATCAATCCATTTCCATGAGATCACAATGATCCCCAAGGGATCATGATGCCCACAGGGCCTGGGTTTCTCCAAACCAACCTAGCTGTACCACCTTCTCAAAGGGTTACTTTCAGGTATTCTGGAAATAAATGCTGCTGGAACTCCCACATTTGCCTGACTACCCACACTCATAGAAAACTGGATCATCTAGGTGGTAACAGACTCCATGTGAGCATGAAGCAGCACTCCAAATGCAGACATCACTCCAAATGCAGACATCACTCCAAGATAGTTGCGGCAGTGTGGGTCATGTGACAGACTGTCTTTTGCAGTTGAAAATGCCCAGGCACTGCTTGGAGGTGAGGATGGCACTGTGCAGGCACACATGGGCTCTGGACACTGTGACACCCGGCTCTACGAACTAAATGCTGGCTACAGAGGGACAGAGCAGAACAGGTCCACTTGGGGACAAGGGGTCACAGAGAAGTGACTGTGCCTCCACAGCTGGGCAGATGGGGCTGGCCAACACAATGGATGGATGGGTTGGTAGGTGAGTTCCCATTGGCAGAGAACAGGAGCATACCAATGAAGACACCCAGGATCTCCAGCAAGAAGTGATCCCAGGAGCAAGTCACTCTGGGCCATTCAACTGAGCCCCTCAAAAGCATGATGTTTATTTTCTCAAGTCCAACAGACCTGAGAAATGGCCTGAACAGAATCAGAAATGGCTGGGTAAAACTGTTGGGGCTGACATAAAATAACACTTTGCTTTCTTCTGAGAATCACTCTTGGAAGGCATCTGCCAAACTGTAATAAAGCCCAGGTCAGATCATGTTCCTGCTGGAGCTATTAGCCCACTCTTTTCAGATTACCCTAGCTCCAGATCTGCTATGGCTACAAACTGACGTTTTTAGGCCAGAGTTGCGATAAGTTAGTTACATCAAGCCCTCCCTAACTCACTGACAACAGCAGGCAAATTAAAAAGATTCAACCCGGTGGCAGCCATCTCCCACTTGGTACCATGGCAGCCCTCAGACCCCTCATGAAGCCCAAGATCCTCAAAAAGAGGACCAAGAAGTTCATCTGGCACTAGTCAGACCGACACATCAAAATTAAGCAAAACTGGAGGAAACTCAAGAGGCGCTGACAACAGGGTGTGGAGAAGGTTCAAGGGCCAGATCTTGATGCCCAACACAGGTTATGGAAGTAATAAAAAGACAAAGCACATACTGCCCAGTGGCTTCCAGAAGTTCCTGGTGCACAATGTTTTTTTTTTTTTTTTTAACTTTAAACCGACTTTTATTACACAAAGGTTGTCACATTGATCTTCTTTATTTTGTACACCATTATTCTTCCACTCCACAGAAAGGCTGCTTCTGACTTCTGTGATGGCAAGCACTAGAATCCTGACTGTAACAGAACAGTAGTAGAAATGCCTCCGTGATTTAAGTTGAAAGCACTTGTATGTGGCTCTGGCACCCAGTTTCAGGAATGTACAAATATTTTTGTATTCAAAAATACAAAATAAATTATCTGTAGGTGTGGACAATGACAGCGGTAAACCATTATATATGTTGTAACTGAAACCAGCAATGGTGGGCGTGTGGTTGCCTTGCACCAGCCAGCCTGCTCTTCATTTCCTTCATGTGAATCTCCAGTTACTGGGAGGACCCTGCAGGGCACTTCCTGTCACAGTTCATGAGCGAGGGCCAAGCGCTTTCTAGGCTAGAACATCCCGCCGCCCATCCCACCCCCCATCCTACTCATGGCATCCATGGCAGGGTCCTTCTCCTCCTTAGGGATTTCTGTGACCACAACTTCTGCCGTTGTTAACAGAGAGGCCACCCCCGCGGCATCCAGCAGAGCGGTTCTTACGACCTTCGTTGGGTCGATGATCCCTTTCTCTACCATATTCACAAAATCTCCAAGCATAGCGTCATAACCAACTTCAGAAGAGCTCTGCAGGATTTTCTCAACTATCAAAGATCCTTCCACACCCGCGTTCTTTGCAATGGTCATTGCTGGGATTTTCAATGTTCTCTTAATGATTTCTATGCCAATTTTTTGATCTTCATTAGCAGGAGTTAAGGTGTCCAGGGCAGGAATGCAACGGAGCAGGGCACACCCACCGCCCAGCACGATGCCTTCCTCCACAGCTGCCCTTGTGGCATTGAGGGCATCTGTGACCCTGTCTTTCTTCTCGTTCACCTCGATGTCACTTGTCCCACCAACCTTTAGCACGGCCACACCATCTGAAAGCTTCACCAGCCGCTCGTTCAGTTTCTCTTTCTCATATTCACTGGTTGTGATTTCTAACTGCTCAGTGATTTCTTGAATACATTTTTCAACGTGCGCTTTGTCACCTTTGCCTTTCAAAAGCATGGCGTCATCTTTAGTTACGATAACCTTTCCAACTTTTCCTAAGTCATGAGGCTGGACATCTTCAAGGTTTAGGGTCAAACCCTCTTCTCCAAACACTGCACCACCAGTTGCAATAGCCATGTCTTTCAGCTGGTTCTTCCTGTTGTCACCAAACCCTGGAGCTTTGACGGCAACAACCTGAAGGCCAACCGTTAGCCTGTTCAAAACCAGGGTACTGAGAGCTTCTCCATCAACATCCTCAGCAATTATGACCAAAGGCTTTCGGTGAGCATTGGCAATTTCAAGAGCTGGTACAATGAACTGGACGCTAGAGATTTTCTTCTCACTCAGTAGAACATAGGCATCCTGGAATTCACATTTCTGGCCTTTTGATGTGTTAATAAAGTATGGAGAAATATATCCTCGATCAAAGTTCATGCCTTCAATAATTTCCAATTCATCATTTAGGGTTTTTCCATCCTTCACTGTGATAACACCCTTCTGGCCAACCTTCTTCATAGCATCAGATATGATGTTGCCAATTTCTTTGTCTCCATTTGCAGAAATTGTAGCAACCTGAGCAATTTCTTCAGGGGTTGTCACAGGTTTGGACTGTTTCTTAAGTTCAGCAATCACAGCGTCAACAGCCAACATCACACCTCTCCTGATTTACACGGGGTTCGCGCCTCTGCTGATCTTCTCGAAGCCTTCCTTGGCAATAGAGCGTGCTAGGACTGTCGCTGTGGTGGTGCCATCCCCGGCCTCTTCGTTTGTATTGTTGGCAACATCTTGAACAAGTTTAGCTCCAATATTCTTATATTTATCTTTTAAGTCAATTGACTTTGCAACAGTCACACCATCTTTAGTTACTTTGGGACTTCCCCAACTCTGTTCAATCATCACTGTTCTTCCCTTTGGCCCCGGCTACGGCATCGGCCAGGAGGTCTACTCCCTGAAGCATGAGAGCGCGGGCGTCCGCTCCAAATTTCACGTCTTTGGCATAAGCCCGAGTGAACTGCGGGGCCAGCGCCCGGGACACTGGCCTGGCCTGGCGGAGGACCGCGGGTAGCCGGAGCATTTCTGTGGGGCGGTGGCGGGAGCGCACGCGGTAAGGAAGGCTGTCGGCGGAGAGTGAGGTCCTGGTGCACAATGTTAAGGAGATGTAGATGCTGCTGATGTACAACAAGTCTTACAGTTCAGAGACTGCTCACAATGTCTCCTCTAAGAACTGCAAGGCCATCATGGAAAGAGCAGCCCAGTTAGCCATCCAAGTCACTCCCAATGCCAGTATGCGCAGCAAAGAAAACGAGTAGATGGCCTGTGTACATATTTATGTGTGCTTCAATAAAACCACAAAAACTGCAAAAAAAAAGAGAAAAATAAATAAAATAAAAAGCCAATAAAAAATAAATAAAAACTCAACCCAAAGATAAAGGCTGCACAGAAAATATCAGCCAGTGTTGGAAGACAGCACTCCACAGAGAGCAACCATAGCAGGACACAGGCTTGAAGAGGTATAGGGACTGAATCCAGAGTCCAGATCTCCTTCAGTCTGTGCAGAAGCATCCCCCTGGCCTGGGGTACCAGGGGACAGACACCTCAGCACAGCTGACATTCACAGAGGGCCTCTTCCCTGTCAGCCCTCCAGAGGTAACACAACACAGAAAGCAAACATCCTCTGGGACCACTCACACAGGACTGGGAGCAGGTGATTTTCCTGAAATCATCACCTGATTACCGCTCATATGTTCAGGACCTGTCCTCCTACAGAGCAAAACCTGCTGCTCTAACAAGAGTCCAGTGTGGAAGAACCAGTGCTCAAGTCTCAGAAAATGGATCAAGAGGCCTAGGACACTCTTCCTGTGTCCCCATGTTCCATGGCAAATCAATCTTCCTTCCCCCTAAGAACAAAGGCCACAGATACGGGGTTCAGCCTCCCAAGTAATTTGATGAGCCTGAGGATGAGTGTGATGGGAGCAAGAGGCAGGCAGATCCTTGAAGACAAGAGTCCTTGAGGACAGAAACTGCTTCTGAGAAATGTGAGCCAGGAAGCCTTGGATAAGTCACCCTCTTTTTGCCTCTTCAGCAACAAAACCAAGGTAAGAGCATCTGTTCCCAATGATTCTGGTGAGATTACACAGGGGAATATGTGAGGAGAGCCTAGCCTGGCACTCAGTGACCAAGACGAGGCCAACACCAGAGAATTTCAAGCTTATTTTACAGACATATCATGAATATGCAAGTAATACAAAGCAGAAGCTAGTACAAATTGCCTTAAAGTCACACAAGGTACTTCTGAAGGGCTGAGAATACCACAAACATCAGCAACACCAGGACTGACTAGTGGGTTGTAATGCTGGGGCTCAAACCCAGGGCCTGCACATCCTTCTGCTAAGCCACACACCCCCTGCTGAAAAGTAACTATGCCACAGAAACAGGTCCCTGCCTAGTGAAGTCTTTTGGGTGGGACCATGGCTCTGTGGTTCAGCACTTGCTTAGAAGAGCAAGGCCCTGAGTCCTCCCCCTAGTACCTCCCTTTCCCCTCAAAAAGTAAATGTCTGCTTCAAGATAATAATTTAAAGCTTAGTGCATCTGTAGCTATTATTTATTCAAAACTTGATTTCTACTGAATCAGCCTTTCAACATTTTCTATTGAATCAACAATAGATGCAAAACAACCATGGAGGGCAAAAAAGGACATCCACACTGTGCTGGACACAAAGCTAAAATGTGATCCAGTTACTGATGGCAGTCCTCAACAGGTCAGTGCTTCCTCACAACATCACCTGCAAAGTGCCATGAAAGCCATTCAGACACAGAAACAGGTGTGAGCAGCTTCATGGCGGAAATCCCAGGCCTGCACCTCAGCTCAGTAAAGCCATCAAGCCTCACTGCCCTGAGTTCCTCTGCAAATATCAGGATGATGTATTTGTGACTGTCAAGCACTACTGCACTAAAAGGCACTTACCCACTTCACAGAGTGGGGCCCAAGGACAGGCTCCCTCCACACTGCAACCAAGGGTGGATTCTGCCATTCTTTGTCATTCCAGTTGGTACTGCTCCTGGGGAATCAACATGTTCCGGCCTGACCAGAGCTAAAAAAAAAACCCAAAAACTAACCCTAAATGCATCTTAAGAGCTGAAGCCCCAGGAGTTGTTTTGCTTCATTCTGTTGTTTATGTGTGCAGATGTTCATGTGTAGCTTGGGCCCACTGCATCTCCCATCAGAGCTTGGGTGACATTCAGTTGGAGCCCTGGGACCTTGAGGTGTCCAACAGCATCCTAAAAGAGCCCATGCTTTTAATGGGCAGTAAAGCAATGATTAAAGATGTGTAAACAGAACCTGCAGATGCTGATTAACAGGAACTCAGAGAACGTACAGTTGGCACTAAAGAGCAGTATGCCTTGTGACTGTGAATCCCCTCACTTGTTACAAAGCCAACCTAAGGTAGGAAAGGGCTTATGATGTGGCTCACCTCTTATCATCTGGATCGCAGATCCTGCACCTCAGAAAAAGGAGATTTAAGAGTCTTCATTCACAGAAAACTAATCATTCTACCTGCCATTTCGTATTTAAAAATCGAGTACAATTTTTAATCTTTCTATCAAAACCTTACTGCTGTGAACTTTTACACATTCTAGAAGCACTTTTTAGCATTAAAACTTAACTTTTGGAAAGGTACACAACAAAGTAACCGGATTCCCTCTGGACAGAGTCACCAAGTCAGCACCTGGCCTTCTGCCCCGCCTCAATTCAGCCACCAGCTCCTCCCAAGGGGCTTCCAGCTTGGGGAGCGGGGGCTTGGCAGTGCAGGGAAAAGGTGTAGAGAACACAAGCGAACACTCAAAATCAAAGTTTTAGTATTTACTCCTCACAAACCAAAAAACGCAAGGAAAAAAAAAAAAAAAAAAACCTGCAAACAAATATTCCCGACCGGCCCTACAACCATCTGTCTCACCACACTTCCTAGCCCTAGATACTGGACCTCGACACTGGTGCCGCACTCGGAAAAGGGAGACCTCTAATCCTTGATCCTTCACACCATGCACATGCTGAGACCACCGGCTCCTATCCCCGATCTCTCACACCCTAAACTGGAAGACCTTGACTCCAGCTCTCCCGCCCCTAGGGGGACCCCTAGCCGTTCAAAAGCCGAGGGGTGGACCCCGACTCTCCCCCGGGAGGGAGATCTTCCATTTGGAGACGGCTTGGACCCCGATCCCCAACCCGAGGAGCGACCTAGATCCCACGCTCCGGGAAGACGATCCCGAACCTGATACCCACTCCCAGGAGGGGATCCGGACGCGTATCCCGCGCCTGGGGAGGGACTCGGACCCCGATCCCGGCTGCGAAGAGGGAACCGACCCGACTGGCGCCCGCGCTCACAGGCCCGCCCGGCGGCCGCAGACCGGGAGGAGCGACGCGGCGTCCGCGCGCGCGCAGCCAATCGCGAGCCGCCCCCCCGCCGGGCAGGCGTCGGGAAGAGGAAGCGCCGCAGTCGCCCTCCTCCTCAGCGCGCGGCGGCGGCGGTCGGGGTCACGAACTCTGACCCCCGCGACGACAACAATCCGCCGCCCCGCGCCCCCGCCGCCGTCCGGTCCCGCGCGCCGGGGCGCCGCGCCGCACAACCGGGCCCCGCCCGCAGGCCGCGCCGGGCCGAGCCCCCAGGTAAGCGGCGCCCCACCCGGCCACGGCCCGGCCGCTCTGCGCCCTCCGCCCTCCGCCCTCCGCCCCCGGGCCGCGAGCCGCCCTGAGGGAGCGCCCCGCCTCACGCCTGGCCCGCTGCCAGGCCGCCATCTTGCTGTGCAGAGACGCCGCGGTCTCCGCCCTGCCCGTCGTGGCTCACTCGGCCAGCTCGGCCCGTGTGCTCTCACTGCCCACCGTGCCCTCGGCCTTGATCGTAGCCCGCGCCCGCTGTGCCCCGCCGCCGCCTTTCCTGAAAGGAGGGAGGAGGGGAGGGGGACGGCGGGCGCGGGCCGTGACCTTCTGAGCGACACCCTGGCTGGCCAATAGGGGCTCAGGGAGGAGGGCAGGGCCCGCGGCGCCGCCTCTCGGGCTCTGCTGATTGGCTATGGCGGAGGGGGCGGGGCCCCAAGCTCGGTGGCCGGCCGGCACGGAGGACCGAGAAGAACCGGGATGGCGGGCGCGGGGGCTGGTGGTAGTGGAGGGCAGGGGCTGGGAGGGAGGGCCCGAGGGGCGGGGCAAGCCCTCGCGTCCCGGGTGAGTATGCGTGTGTGCGTCGTGCGTGTGGGCGGGGCCTAGGTGGGAAGCCAGGAGGGAAGTCTGGCTGGGTTAGAAGGGATATGTACTGCTTTTTCCTCAGTTCTCCGGTCCAGGTAGATAGGATAGTGCCCCAGTTCAGCAGAAAGACAAAGCAGAGAGCCTAGGAAACCCAGCTGTCTGTGACGAGCCCCAGAATCTACTTTGCTGGACCAGACCCTGCTGCACAGATACCCAAACTCGTAGGTGGGGTTGATAAGCAGTTTGTGATAAAAACACGCATGCGCTTACTGGCATCCATGCGTATGCATACACGCAGACCCACGCATGCGTGCATATGCGAATGCGTGCCTGCAGTTAATGCACACATACATGTGGGCATACACGGGTGTGCACATACACGTCTGTATGCAGAAGGAAAATGACTGGCGGTGCTCGAAGTGCTGTGGTTAACATTGGACATCTCTTGGCAGTGTGATTTTGGGTAGGTGACAAAGTTTTAGAGCCTCAGTTTCTTCATCTGGACAGTTCCCTAGAATGGAGGCTCAAGTCTAAATAGAAGCACCTTACAGAGAAAACACCCAGTAAATCCTGGGGTTGATTTCATAAAGCACATTTCTCCTAGCCACCGCACTCCTTCAGAAATAGGGATCAGGGGATTTTTAGGCAGTGTCTTGAACCACTGGGATTTGACCTTTCTGTTTTCAGCTACTCATTTTACAACCAGTCCAAAAGTGTGTTTAGAAAACAGTACTACTTCGGAGGCTGAGGTGGGAAAAGCACAAGTTGAAGGCCAGCCTGGGTGGCGCCAGACCCAGTCTCAAAAGAAGAAAGACAAATGGAGTAAATAATACATGCAGTGCTATGTATAAGAACTTCAGGTTTGCAGAACTGTCATGCAGGTGTTAAGTCCATGCCCCATTAGGACCAGAAGTCAACAGAGACCCTTTCTGCTTCTTTTCTTAGTCTGCTGGCCCACCACAGTGTCTTTGCCACTGTGGCTTGCCTTGCACCCCAGGCAATGGCCTGCTGAGCTTCACCTAGAAGAGGTATCTTTGTTCCCAGCCTGTCTTGTCCATCTTGCCTCCCTTCCTCAGAGTCCTCATTGCCAGTTCCAGTTGGAATTGGAGATCTTGGTTGCTGCTGTGCTGCTTCACTCTGCAACCTCCGGCTCAATGAGTAATCACATGATCCATGTGGGACTGATCAGGCAGGGATAATTTTGCTCACCCTGTGTGTGCAACTGCTCTGCAGAGTGCCTGGTACTACCTATTTATAGTAGGTGATGTTGCCAATAACAGTCACTGCCCTTTCTCTGGTTCTTTTACATACAAGTGCTGGTCTGTCAGGGCACCACTTACATATTGATTTTTTTCTTAAAAGCAAGAAAAAGATAAGTAACTGAATTACAGATTTAACTATGCAGAGGTTAATAGGTTCATATGTGAAAAAATAAATAGCCCAAGTATCATCATATGTTTAGTGTATCTGGAGAAACAACACAAGGCTAGGGCTGGGGAGATAGCTCATCAAAATAAGTACTTGCCTAGCAAGCGCAAGGTCCTGAGTTCAATCCCCGGTACTGGGGGGGGGAGGCTAACATGATTTTCTGAAAATAAACAATTCACATCTTTGTTCCTGTTGTCACAGGGGATAGCAGGGAGCCAGAGCTGAAAGTCTCTGTTGCCATTAATAACAAATTCTTATCTTGCCAAAAATAAATTTATACATGCAATGGGATTATTGAAAATTACCTTTATTGCTTCATTAGACTTAAAAGCAGAGCCGGGGGTGGTGGCGCACGTCTGTAATCCCAGCACTCGGGAAGCTGAGGCAGGAGGATCAGTGCGAGTTCAAGACCAGCCTGGGCTACAAAAGTGAGCTCAAGGCCAGCCTGAACTACATACGAGACCCTGTCTCAAAAAGACAAAAAAAGAAATAATAATAATAAAGAAAGAATTAAAAGCAGATATATATGTACACACACACACGCACACACACTATGTTATATATATTTCTACTTTTCCCCTGGAAAGTCTGTAAATAGAGCATCTCTATTGTCTTATTTTACCTTATACAGATGTTTAAATAAAAACGGCTTACAGTATTATAAATGAACAACAGAGTTTTATTTAATTCATTTTGGAGTATTTCTTTTCTCTCCTGTTCAGAGATGTCATTTGTTCAACAACTGATTCCTTGAACCAGTTAGGAAAACCAAAAAACTGGTAGTTTAATGAAAAAGCTGTATGTTGTCTTATACCATTAAATTATATACATATTGCTTTCAATCATTGTGTTTTTGTGACCTTGAAATTTTGTTGATGATCTCTTGCTATGGTCATGCCATGTTACCCAGCCTGGCCTGAAACTCATGGCCTGTGGGGATTCTCCAGCCTTAGCCTCCCCAGTAACTCAGACTATGGGCTCTTGGTGCCTTGAAGGAGTCAACTGGTAGAAGGGAGACAGGGAAACTTGAGTCACTCCCCATGACCTCAAAAGAGAAGATTCCTGCTGATACTGGGGCTGGGGTAGGACCTACTTATAAGACCATGGCAGTGAGTATATGTGGTGCCACTGTCTGAATGTCTCCTTGCAACCTGTTTGAGCATCTGCATTTACTTCTTTGAGCACCTCCTAGCAGGATCCAAATGGCATCACATGGGACATCAGTGACAAGTAAGTTTGCCCAGCTGCACCTGTCACATAGACCTCCCCTGTCAGCCTATAGTGCCTCCTGGATTTTGTTTAAATAGTTCCAACTTTTCCTTGTGTGTAGTCATCATCTTTGACCCACTGGAGGGCTATCATCCACATGCTGTGGTGCACTCATTTTTTGTATTCATTGGTAACCCAGCTTATCTAGAGGTTGAGGTCCTCAACTGTTTCCTCCCCTTGCCCTGTAGTCTATCACCTACAACCACCCCAGCAGCCTATCCTTTCTGCAAGAGCTGTGAGTGTTGAAGTCTCTAGTAATAGGGTGCTGTCTCTAAAACAGGGCTGCCCAAGAGCAGTGGCTCAAGGAGCATAGCTCAGTGCCATCAGGAGTGGGGTGTGGCATAGGCATTCTTTACAGGGATTGCAAAAGCATATTCAGACCTTAGGAGATGGCATGGAGGTAGGGGTGGGGGTGAGCTGTTAAGGATAGGAAGGGACAGATTGTTATCCCACTCTAGTGGCCTCTGCTAATGCAGTCCCTCCCCAGGGGCAAAACATGGCTTTTAGGGCCAAAAAGTCCTTTTACCAGGTAAGAGGAGGTCTAAAATCCTTTGATCCAAAGCCTTGGCTTCTATTCCCAAAGTGACATGTGGACAGAGAGGAGTTTGTCTCCTGAGATTCCAAGTGGAAGCAAGGCCTGACTTCCCTTTTCTAGTCAAGAGGTGAAAGTGTGGGGAGGAGGCAGCTGGAGAAGCCCTCTTATGCCTTCATTGCTCTTGTAGTAATATGAATCATTCATAAAGTGAAACATACTTGCCTGGCTACCTATACATGCCCCAAAACTCCCCACAGTACCTGCTGTGCTCCTGCAAGGCAGGCAGACCTCTACAAAGGCTGTATCCTTGAGCCCAGGTAGCCCTAAAGAGTGACACAGCCCACAGTTGTCAGGAGTGATCACTCTTGAGTATGCATTTTCCATAAAATGTTTCAGAAATGCTCTTTGCCCCTTCCTTATTTCCCCCCACTGCTTCTGTGATAATTTTTCCTTGGGTTAATATATTCCTTGAGATGGTTGAAAACCTTTCCTTGTTTGACCAAAGCTACAGGCAGATGTCAAAAAGTATATATTAATCCTCAGCAGAGAAAGATGATGATTAGAATGTGTTTATTAACTTATTTAGTCCAAGCTCTGTAGTGTAAATATGTGCTGATGGAACACAGGATGATAGAGTGTGTGCTCAGTACACACAAGGCCTGGGGTTCATTCTCCAGCACCCAACACAACTGAAAGCAGAAAGAAAATCTCCAAACCCAGGAGAGGTAGCGGCACACTTCAAGCATGGTCAGGTGTGCTTACAATGCACCATGCAAGCTGGTGTTTAACACTAAGTGTTCCTCAGCTATTAAGGGGTGCACCAAGGTGCAGGCATGCAACACAGTATCTTGTAATGAGAACAGGTGGTTATTTCCAGCCTTCACAGAGTAACACAAAATGGTAGCAAAAAATGGAGTTATAGATAGCTCTGGGAAGCCACACTGACCCGTAGTGACAGGAGGGGAGAAGGAGTGAGCAGCTGGCCTTTCCAGTCCTCTTCCAGACCCTTTACAAGAGTCCAGCTGAGGAGCACTCATCACATTCTAGTTTGTGCACTTTGGTAATCATGTACCGTGGCTCAGTATGGTTACTATGTAGGTAAAGTTTTAAGGAAAAAGTATCTGCTTTCCTAATGAACTGTGACCTTACCATGGTGGACCTGAGTCAGAAGTTTCTGTCTGCAAGTGAATAAATTGGAGCTGGAATGCCAGCTCTATCCTTCCTAGCTGGGTGGCCTCGAACAGCTGATACAACTTCGGTTTTTCTGTTTGCAAGGGTGCAACATGTGTGCCGTACTGGCAGCTGTGCTGGCTTTGATAGTGAGCATGTCACAGGGCCAGGAACCTCACTGGCTTTCTCCACCCATCCACCTGACTCGCATTGACAAACGAACTTACCATTACATGTGAACTGAGGAGGGTTGGAAATCCCATGGCAGGAAGCCTGACCTGGGAATATGGACCTAGACACCTGTGGCTCTGAACATGGGAGAACCAGGGTTCTGGTGGGAGACCAAGGGGCTCCAGAATCTCTGCATCTGACCCCATGTCACCTGACCTTGACCTTGGAGCAACCATCCCAGGCCTCATTCCTGCGCATGGACATTTGCACTGCACCTGCCAGTTGATTCCATGTCCTGATGTCAAGTTTTGAGCTGGGAATTTGGACTGGGCTGTGTATTTCTCAAATTTCTGTCTCTCCCAGATGTCTGGGTTCTCTAATCTTTGAGTGTATAAAAACTTCTCACCATGACAGCATAAATCCCTTATCCTGAATGCCTTCCACACCCAGAGATGTTCTGTATTCAGTAATTTATTTTTAAGTCTGAGATTTTATCCTGATTCAGTGCTTTTATGAAATACAGCTGTGCTGTATTATGTATCCCATAATTTAATAAATTGGCATCCATATAGCATGCATATGTACACTCACAGAATTAAGTCTCATCTGGCCGTAGCGTGGAGTGAGACACTGTTCTTAATCACATGCACCTCGTAAATTGTGCTACCTTCAGAGATCTTTCAGAAAGTAAAAGCAGCACGGTCAGGTTAACCAATAGTTAACCTTTGTTGCCTTTGTCACCAGCACAGTGTTCCTAGTCACCTCTTCATCAGAGAGGTAAGCTGGGACCACAGAGCAGCACTTTTTTTGTTTTGTTTTGTTTTGAGAAAGGGTCTCACTTTGTAGTCCAGGCTGGCCTTGAGCTCTTCATAATCCTCCTGCTTCAACATTTTGAGTCTGAGATTATAGGCATGTGCCACTACTCTTAGTGAAGGTTGACCTTTAAAACTTTATTTCTGAAGCTGGATTTGATGGTACATCCTGTGATCCTAGCACTTAGGAGGGTGAGTCAGAAGGACCTGGATTTTGAGCCCCCACCCCCAGGCTATATCAAGGCCAGCCTATGACTATATAGTCAAAACAAAATGCTTTTCTAACATCAAAATTATATTGTGCTGGCAAATAGAGTTTTCCAAATTATATGTAGACAGCCTACTGCACCTGCAGCTCCCTGTTCCTAGAGAGTAACCTTTCCTGGCCTTTAGGCCTCTTGTCAGCCCTTTATGGCATCTTCTGCTGTAGCACCACACAGCAGAGACAGGCTCAGCCACAGGCACTCTTGTTCTCAGTTAAACCTGCCCTCACAGTGTCACCTGTCACCTGAGAGGTTGTCTTACTTCCTGTGTTGTGTACTGGAAGAAGTAGCTTCCGTCTCTTTATCTTGTGTTGAGGTTAGCATATAGCTTGTGGTGTTTTCCAAAGTCATCTGGGGAGATGGTTTTTGAAACCACCCGGTAGTCCTCTGCAACTGGACCTGAACTTTTTCATTGCGTGAGCTTGCAGTATGGAAATTCTCTGAGGTGCTCTCACCCTTGCTCTGTCTCTGCCTGTTTTTCCAGAAGGTGCTCATTCATCCTTGCTCATTTTATTAGCAGTTTCCAGGGCAATTAATGACAGCACCTGGTGCTCACTAGCATTGACCTCAAGAATTGTGGTAGCTCCAGCATGCACAAAAAGGGGTCAGTTAGTACCAGTGTATAAAGAAAGGCATTGAAAATGGTTCAGGACGAGATGCCAGGACTTATCATAAAAGCTTGTTAATAACATGCAGTCACAAGCCAGCATGGTGGCGAACACCTATAATCCCAGCACTCAGAAAACTGAGGCAGGAAGATCACTGCGAGTTCAAGGCCAGCCTGGGCTACATAGGCCTTTTCTCAAAAAATAAGCAAACAAAAAATGTGGAAATAAACATAAGCTACGCAGAACAGGAGTGGGATAGCATCAGTAGCTGTGTCCACACAGACACAGAGACCTGATTTTTGCATAATTGAGACTGGGTCAGGGAAAAAAAAAAAAAAAAAAAAGAGGTGGTGGGGCATAACAGAAAAGTTGGAGGCTTATTCAGCAAATGGAATAATAGAATATAGACCTAAATGCAGTGGATCAAGAACTTCCATAAGGGGCAAGACTCTAATACATGCAAGTAAATATATTTATAGGCCTCAGATAGGATAGAAGAAAATATTAATAGAACATCATTATCATACTTTTTTTTTTGTGGGACCAGGGTTCGAACTCAAGACCTTGTACTTGCCAGGCAGGCACTTGTTCCATGGAGCTATCTCCCCAGCCCCTATCATACTTTTTTCCAAAAGCACCTTGAAAGAAAGTAGACAGATGAGCCATAGAATGGGAGATACATAAGGCAGAATCAGCAGCATCACATTCAGAGTACTATTTTTGCTCTGTGCAGGCCAATACTGCTGCCTGTGGCCTGACCTGTAAGGCCCCGTGTGAGGGAGGGGGCTCTGCAGGTTTACAGTGAAGTGAGCATCCCAAGCTCCTGCCCCACTGTGAGCTCCAGTCGTCTATAAAATTACTTCAACTCAGAATTTCAAGGATCGAGCTATTCCTTGAAGGGAAATCTGGTAGAAAGGAAGTTATACCTTTCCAGGTGCAGTATTGTCTATATTATTCACTATTGCCATGATACTATTTCTGTAATATTAAAATTTATATCAGATTTCGGTAGCAGAAGTACTAGTACCATCTGAAAGATAGTTAGCCCAAGTACATATTTCGATTTTAACTCTTGGATTGTAATACTTACTGATACCTACTTAATATTTTAGAGAGTTGTATTTTTTTTTTAATTTCAAAGAAGTTGAGAACATAACTTTTTATACACGGTAATTGTGTTGGCTTTTCTCGTACATTTAAAGTGATACTTTTTCCTTTTTTTTCTATTAGGAGAAATCAAACTATATCAAGAGAAAGAGGCCAGAGTGTTTTTCTGTGTTTTGTTTGTTTTAAAACCAAAATTAAAAGTTGTGAATATATATTGAAGAAATGAATAGGCTGGTGAAGTATCTGGATGGTAGTATATGTATGTAGTGTGTGTAAGGCTCTGGGTTCCAAAAATCAAAACACCCAGCACCAAAACAGAAACAGAAGGAAAACCAGAGTGAAGAGAATCAGCAGAACACTACCTCCCTGGAGCAGGCCTGCTGGAGTTATGTGACGGTGAGCTGTGCTGAGCACGTGTGGGGTGGTTGGATCAGTTCAGCCCTGTCTAGGTACTGTGGGTCAGTCAGTCAGTCCTGCACCCCTGATTGTTTGCTCACTTTGGTAGTACAGTGATCTTAGGCAATTACAGCCATGGTAGCTCCCCGATTGTGGCTGGGGTGCTGCAGGAGCTTCAGCCCTCCTGAGAGATCGTTACCTTCAGCCAGAGCTGTAGGGCATGCTTTTGTATAACGTATCACTGGCCTCCAGCGGCTGCCTGTGTGTACAGCCAGTGTGATGCATGTGTCAGTCTGTTGATCCTGGAAATGTGCTGTACCTGAGTCACCCCAGCTTGGTCCCCATGGATGCCCTGGTCTTACAGCTTACTAGTTGAACTCAGGACTATTCCAGAGCTGCCTTGGGACAAGATATTGGCAGTGCCAGAATTTGAGTGGCCCTAATACCTGGCCAGCACACTGTGGTCTATATAGGATCTTTCTCAGCCTTTACAAACAATAGCATCAAGTCTTTTTTCTAAACAAAGCTGAATTCTCTGGTTTTCAAATTGTTGAGGATTTAAAATATAAATTAATGTTCTTTTTTTTTTTCCTGCATTGGGGCACCAATCCAGGGCCTTCACACTGAGTTATATCCCCTTTTTAAAATTTCATTCTTATTTTTGAGATTAGGGATTGCTGAGTTGCTCAGGCAGGACTCAAAACTTGTGAGAGCATGAGGCACACAGCTGCTCATATACTCTTGACTGAAGAAACCCCCTTGTCTGTGTTTTCTTTTTATTTATTTATTTATTTATTTATTTATTTATTTATTTATTTTTGTGGTACCGGGAATCAAAGTTGGATCCTGTGCTTGTCAGGCAAGCACTTATTTCTCTGTGCTATTTCTCAGGCCCCAATCTTGATTACTGTTTATTTGTTTCTGGGACAAAATATCCAACACCCAAGATTAAGGAAGGAGAGGTTTATGTAGCTCACAATTTGTGGAGGTTTTAGTCTATATTTGGTTGGCTCCCAGGCAGAGTGGCACATGGTAGAGAGTAGCAGTGCATGGCAGCAGAAAACAGCAAAGAGCAAAGGGAAGGGCAGCAGCTGGGGCTTCTAGCCAATCTCTCCCATTTTTACATCATAGACAAGCTACCCTGGGGCTCAGAGTATACAACTCACAATATCCATGCCCTCTCGTACAGGAGAGGGATGTTTACAAAGTAAGAATCTTGGATATCTACTGAGTCAAACTTTTAAACTTCTCAAGTTGGCACAATTTGTCTCAACCAGTATAATCCTCCACTTTTTAACTAAGCAACCAGGCATTTTCTTAAACCAGTTTTTAGGTACAGACACATTCATAGTAACATTTTACAAATTGAACATTGCATTACATTAGAAGCATGACATTTTGCCCCTGGGCGCCCCTCCCCCTAAGACTCATGCACATCCCTTTATGCAAAGGGCATTTTAGTCTACCATGAGACATTAAAAGTAAAGCAAGATTAATGTGTTAAGCTGTAAAAGGCTCAAGTCAACAGCTTCCAACATCGACAGTTCTGCTGATAACCCACTACTATTATGGAATATTGCTCTGTGTATACAACTACTTTCTCTTAGTTCAGTGAGAAGAAATGTTTGTACCAATAGTGTTTACAAAAGTTATCATGTCTGCATCTTGTACTCTGAACAACTGCTATGAAGACAACAATATGTATGGTATCAATTAAAAAAATAAATAAAATTTTTAAAAAACATTTAATGGCACAAGAAGAACATTATCATTTTAAAAGGTACAAGCAGCAGGATACAAAGCATTGGGACCATAGGAAGCCCAAAATCCAGAAGGACAAACACTAAGTCCTATCATTTTATGTGGAACATCTGAAATAATCTAATGGGTTATGAGCTCCAAAGTCTTATATGGCTCCACCCCTACTGTATTTTTGCTGGTAGTTCTCATGGCTTTTCTGAGGGGATCTGGCTTTTCTTTCTCCTTATAGCTTTTTTTTGGACAATCTGTTTTGGCTTTTTTAAACTTTTGGAGTTTCTAAGTGGAAGCCTTCTTAACCCTGGAATTCCTGTATTCTGAATGCCTCTAAAACCAATGCCATGTGAATGATGGCAAGGTCTGTTGCCAGCTGGAGCAATAGCCAGTTTTTGTTTTGTTCTTTTCTTGGCTGTAGTGGTCAAGTGCCTGTATTACTGAACACTTTGACCCTGATTTTGAGGAACAAATTCTCTATGTCAGCACCATTTTGGATTCTGGTGTGGCCACCGCCTCTATTTTAGAACATGGGGCTCTGCTACTTTCTCCTTAAAGCAAAGTCCCTCACCCTTGTGATACTGAGGCTGCAAAGGGTGAGAACCTGCCATCTCCTGTGATGCCTTCAGGGCATCTGTTCTCCTGTTCCTCCCAGGCGATGGAGATCTCAGCTCTATCTTTGCAGTTGCCAACAGCCTTCCTGCTGCTTTTTTTTTTTTTTCCTCTTCCAAACACACATTTTAAATCATCCTGATGGGCTCTTTGCTCTTGACACTCAACATATATCTGACTAAAAGCCCCCAACAATAGCCATGCCACTGCCTCAACATTGGACAGCCTTGAGATTTATTTTATGGCTTTGTTTTTGTTTTGGTGAGATTAACTAGTTTACTGTGCTTAATCTTAGTCTCAGGCAAAGTCTTTGGACATGAGCAAAATGTAGACAAACTTTGTGCCAAGCCATAACACATATCATTTGGAATCCAACAACCAATGCAGTCCTTTCCAGCAGAAACCTTTCCAGCCTGGTCTTTTTTTTTTTTTTTTTTTTTTCAGAACTGGGTATTGCCAGGCTTATTCTACTGAGCTATCTCCCCAGCCCCACCATCCTGGTCTTTACAGGCAGGATTTCTATCAGTGTTCTGGTCTTCTGAGCTCTGACTAGAATCTCCCATACAGAAGAGCCAAAGGCATTCACTAATGGGCCACATCTCCAAACCATTTTTATCTCTTCCCATAAGCCATTCCCAAAAGCTCTTGAACATGCTCAGGAAGTCACAGCAATGGCCCAACTCTTGGCACCAAATTTTGTTTCAGTTACTTTTTTTTTTTTTTTAAGAAATTTTTATTTTTTATTTATTATTTTTATTCTTGTTTCAGAACCTTCGTTTGTTTATTCACTCATTTTTATGGCCGGCTCAGCCCACCCCGAGGGCAGGGCTGGCACAGCATGTGGTGCCAGGGATCGAACCGTGGTCCCTGAAGCCGCCCAAGCTTCCCCAAGCAGGTGCTTTAGACCACTGAGCCATCCTGCCGGGCCCTGTTTCAGTTACTTTTTATTTGTTGCTGGGACAAAATATTCAATGCCCCAAATTAAGGAAGGAAAGGTTTATGTAGCTCACAGTATGTGGAAGTTTTAGTATATATTTGGCTGGCTCCCATGCAGGGTGGCACTTGGCAGAGAACAGCAGTTCATGGCAGCAGAAAACAGTGAAGAGCAAAGGGAAAGGCAGCAGCTGGGGCTTCTAGCCATCCTCTCTCCCCTCATATTGTATACAAGCTACCCTGGGCCTGGGGGTGTACAACTCACTATGTTCATACCCTCTTATACAAGATGAGGATGTTTACAAAGTAAGAATCCTGGCTTTCTGCTGAGTCACTTAATTAAACTTATAAACTTCTCAGGTTGACATGTCAACCAGTACACCTGTCTTATTAGGAGTGGTCATCCTCTTTTAACAAAGTATACAGCTTTAGGAGTGTTGCACATACAGCATTGAGGGAGGAAGGGGACACCTGCTTAGGCAGCCAGATCAGCTGAATCAACCACGGTGGTCATTGGGGTGACAGATGTCACAGCCAGGTCGCCCTCACATCTGGGGCTCCAAATTGTGATCCTCCTACCTTAGCCTCCATAGTGCTTCCATGGCAGGAGTTATCACCATGCCTGGCTGGTTGTGATGCACTTTTCAGCACATTAGCTATGAGACGTCTTTCTATTTGGTGACTGTGTTTACCTTCACCAGGAAGGAGAGGTATGTTAGTGCAGACAGGGCCACACTTCTCACATTGCCACAGGTAACAGGAGTGTGTTGATGATAGTAATCTAGTGCTTGCTGCACAGTCACCTTCACACCTGCTCAGGTGGCTGCCTCCTACAGCATACAGTGGCAAGGAGCTTTCTAGAGAGTTGTGTGTCATCCCACCCCTCTGAGACCAGAAAACTGCAAAGTTCAGGGAAAGTTTTGCTTCCAAATTGCAGTGTTCCTACAGATTCATTCTAGTGCTGGTTATGGAAAAAGCCAGCATTGCTTGTTTGGATATCTTGGTCCACGCAGGCATCATCATCCGTGGCAGGCACAGTTCGTGGGACTGGTTTTGGTGAGTGATATTTTCCACCTGGCCTTTCCCCACCTGATGGATGTTGCTACCTTGTTCTGACCAGGTCCTCTGATGGTTTTGTGTCTCTGTGGCTGCCCATGTGGAGGGGCTGATGCAGCACATAGTGGGTGAGTGACCAACTGGTACTGTGCTAGTGGAAGGAGGGAGCAGAGCTCTGGTGTTCCATCCATGCCAGGAGGCTGGAGGCCAGAGGCTGATAGGACCCAGAGCCAGAGCAGGAGACTGGAGGAGGGACAGCATCAAAACGGGAGGTATGTTTATTAATGAGAACGCCTCTTACAATTGCAGGGTGGGTGGCTGCATACGATAGGGTGACTTGGAATGTCACCTCATGGCACAGGGGAGCAGAACTGGGTTCTTACTATGGGTCCAGGTTTAACTTTTGGCTCCATCTGGGTTTCTGACATAGTTGGGGCATTGCAAGTACTATGTAGCCCTTGGCCATCTGCCACCTCCCTGGTGCTTAGACAACTCGGGACTGAAGAGCAAGGTATGCTTGTGGGGAAATAGGACTCCAGCCAGGTGAGTGATCCTGGAACCAGTCTTGAGTGACAGGCATTTGCCTCTGGTCCAGGAAGTAGCAGCCCAAGACAGACACCTATGAAAGGAGTGGAGGATTAACTGGCTATGCAGACAGTGAAGGTGGAGGGAAGGCTCAGGCCAGTCTTTCAGTCCTGTGCAGCATGATCTGTCACCACTATGAGTGTACACGTGAATTACTCCAGTCAGACCTGAGGTAAGACTCTCACCCTCATGTTACCCTGTGGAAGCTGGCACTGTTACTGTTCCCATTTCCTGAGTGAGAAGGCCAAGGCCAGGGCACACTGGCAGAACTGAGGTTTTGACCCAGGTCTTCGCCTTTCCAAAGTACTTTCCTTTAACCTCAGGCCACACTGCTGCTGGCACTCAGTAGCAGGACTTAGATGGGTATTCTGAATTATGTTTGTAAGTCAAACACCAGTTTACCAAAGAACAGTTGTTCAAGGAAAGGACTTTTGAACAAAAAGTGGGTACACAGTTGCCAGATGAAGACAGTAAGAATAATGACCCAGGGCCAGGGAGCTAGCTCAGTTGCTTAAGTGCCTGCCTGAAAAGTGCAAGGTTCAGAGTTTGATCCCTGGTACCAGGAAGAAAAAAAGAATAGTGATCCAATTTTTCAGGTTTTAGATATACTCTTGGAGTTAAAATGGTAGTAAATGTTACTCATGTTAACTGAAGATGAGAGAAGATAGATTTCACGAATTTTTAATACTACATTTTAAATGGCTATCAAAACAGTAAAAGAATTGAAGTTAAAATGCTTTATTAAAAATGCTTTATAAATGTTTGTATTCATCTATTGTTAGTACATTACAAGTTTTATGAAGACAATGGAATTTCTTATATAATTTAGTGCAAGGATGGTTTCCCATGGCACACAAAGGCTTTCTTAATTTTATGTACAAAAGCAATGTGTTTCAAGTATCCCCTAGATTTCCTTACAGAAAGGAAATTATTTGGGGGGATAAATGTATGTTCTTTGGAACTTTGAGCTTCATACTATAGCTTTGAAACCTCCTTGGATTTGCTGTATGTATCAACTTAGCGAATTGAATGTCATGGCTTGTGTCTAGACGTACCCTGAGAGTGGACATGGGGTGGGGGGCTTGCAGCTTAGCTCAGTTGTTTAAGTGCTTGCTTGGGCAAACTCAGTCAGGTGCAGGGGTTGGGACAGTGGTTGGATCCCCACCTCCACATGCCTTGCCAGACCTGCCCTTAAGGCAACCTGGGCCAACCAAAAAAACAAACAAACAACAACAACAAAAAACCCTTCCCTGGTACCACATGTCACGCCATCCCTGCTCCCAGGCGCACTGAGCTGGTGATGGAATCCGGGCATTGGTGGTGCACGCCTGTAATTCCAGCACTAGGAAGGTAGAAATTGGGAGGATCACTACAAGTCTGAGCTATGTAGTGAGACGCCGTGCATGCGGACGCGTGTGTGTACACACACACACACACACACACACACACAAAGAAAAAAAACCTAAAAAAAAAGAGTGGATGGGGCCAAATAGCTCAGCGGATTAAAGCACCTGCAAGCAAGTACAGGGATGAGGGGTTCAATCCCTGGGCCTGCCATGTCACACCCCCCCAGGCACCCTGAGATGGCAGTTGAGATTGGGCGTGGTGACGTGTATCTGTAATCCCAGTTCTTGGGAGGCTGTAAACAGACAGATCACTATGAGTCTGATCTAGTAGTGAGACCCTGAACACCCTGCCCCTCTAGACCCTTCCCTAAAATACAAATTAAGAAAGAGTGGACATAGGGCCCAGCAGGATGGCCCAGTCGTCTAAAGCACCTGCTTGGGAAAGTTTGGGTGGCTCCAGGGACCACAGTTCGATCACCGGCACCACATGCTGCGCCAGCCCTGCCCTTGGGGCGGGCTGAGCCAACCATAAAAATGAGTGAATAAACAAGCAAAGGTTCTGAAACAAGAAAAAATAAATAAATAAATAAATAAAATTTTAAAATTCTTTAAAAAAAAAAAAGAGTGGGCATAGATAGAGATTTTTCAGAGGCAGCAGTGTCCAGAGTGTGTGATGCTGGGATTAAGGATATGTGATAACTAAGTTTGCTGATTTATTGATTGATTGATGATTGATTGATTGATTGATTGATTGATCAGTTTGGCATAGTTCTGGGTAGGGTTAAGGTATGTCATCCTGGATACATACAATATAAAGGGACAGAAAGAAACTCCTGATTGTTGTTTATCGCTACTTGCTACCGCCTGCCTGCCTTGCCATGGACTGTTTCTCCTTTGTGATACCACTGTCATATTGTCCTATCTTGGAGCTAGCCACCTGTGAACTGAAACTTCTACAAATTGTGAGCTAAGTAAGTAAGCCTTTCTTCCTCTAACCTTGAGTCTTGGATACCTTATCTTAGCAATGAGAAGAATAACTAAGACAGTGAATAGGAGTCTACAGTCTATCCTCTGAATGGCTGGCAAATAGTAGAGTGTTTAAAGCATCCAGATGTTTATCAGCAGTCAGTTGGAGTCATGTTTTTACTCAGTCAGCAAACCACAAGAAGCATGTGCCTCTGCTGCCTGGAGTGCGTGGATGCACTGGGGTCACAGGAGGCCTCTGCTCTCTAGGAGCTTCCTTCCAAAAGGGTGAAGTACAAGGTGGACACACAAGAGGGATGAGTGGTAACATGTGAGCATCATGTGCACAGGAGCAAGAGTATTCAAACTCCTGGATTTGAGAACATGGTTTGGTGAAGGCTCTGGGTTCCGTCAGTGTGGTGGTGGTGCTGGTGGTGGTGCTGGTGTTGGTGCTGGTGGTGGTGATGCTATGAGATAGACTCATAGGGTTGTTTCAGGAAATCATGTATAAAGAAATTTAGTGTCATGCTTTCAAAAAGCATGTACTTGGAGGGTTTGTTTTTAATTATGTGTTTTATTTTGTTTTGACATGAGATTTTTGTTGTATTGCCCCAGCTAGCCTTGAACTCCAGTGCTTAAGCAATCTCAGCGTCCCAAGGAGCTAGGATCAGAGGAGTGCAGTAGTCTCATGATGTCTTAACTTTTCTCCCCAAGTGGCCTACAGCAACACTGGTGGTCGTGTTCATAATTTTCTCTAGAGTACCCAGATAGCTATGGTCTGTATGGACCACACTAAACCATGGGAGTTATTTAGATGGGTGAGAATAACACCTTGACGATCTTCTGGGCTCATGTTTATTATCCTGTTATTCAGAGGTACTATAATGTACTGGAGCCAGACTGCTTGAATTTACATTCTTGTCCTAATTCTTTTTATTTCTGAAAGATCAGTAGTAATTTCTTCCATTTGAAATACAGTCTCCCAGCTGGGGAGATAGCTCTGAGGTACAAGTGCCTGCCTGGCAAGTGCAAGGTCGTGAGTTTGAACCCCAGACCTGAGAAGAAACAAAAAGAAATACAGTCTCCCATTAAGGTAGCTAAATTCTTTGTCAATTTGTTGATCTTTTCAAGAGTCAAAGCTGGCCTTGAACTCACAGTGATCTTCCTGCCTCGGCCTGGGATTATAGGCATGTGCCACCACACCTGGTGGTTTATAGCTTTTCTCTTGTTTTTCTCTTGTCTATTTTACTAATTTTCACTCCAGATCACAGCAGGGTACTGTCACATATTCATTAAGAGGGTTAGAATTTAGACAGCAGATAAGCAGTGTTAGGAGGATGTGGAGAAATTGGAACCTTTGGCATTGCTAAAGAGAATCTGTCACCACCTGGGAGAGGACTAGGAAAGCTGATTGAACAGGTTTATGATTATGCTACTATAAACATGACTACACATTTTTTAAAAAACCAGGCTTATGGGTAGGTTTTTATAAAAGGAACTACTGACAGATAAGGATAAGGATGGTAATTGAGATCCTGAGAGCTTGGGTTCTATTGAACAGTGTGTTAACTGCTTTTGGTATATGAAAGTGACAAATTTTTCTAAAGAAACTTTAATGTCTTTTGAGCACTTACAATTTCCCTCTGTAACTGGGAACTAAAGCAGCCAGGGGCATACGTATAAACATACCCAGTGTATCTCTATTGGTAGCTATATGAAGACATGGTTCTTTTCCATTGCATAAGATGTTCTAAACCAGGAAAAACTGAGGTTCTTGCTGAGTCCAGTGGTCCACATGTAACCCCTGGGCTGTAAGATGCATATGTTCCTGTACCATAAGCCATGTGGCTTACAGACCTGTGCCTATCTTTTCTCTGGCTCTTGGACTATGCAAGAAACCTATGCAAGATTTGCCATGGCTAAGAAAGTCAGCATCTTACCATCTATTTCTTTTACCGTGAGTGTTTATGTTCATTACAGGAAACTTGTACTATGGCTCCATTATCTGAAGACATAGTGCTAGGCATGATGGCCACACACCTATAACTCACACAGAAGGGGATGAGGCAAGAGGTTTGCAGCCAGCCTGGGCAACATAGTGAAATCAAGGCCAGTCTGGACTATGGGACAAGACTGTCTCTAAAAACCAAAATAAGTAAGCAAACAAAGCAAAGGACTAAAGGCCAGCCAGATAGCTCAGTGGACTAAAACACCTGCTTAGGCAGACACAGGGACTGGTGTTCAATCTCTGGCATGCTCTGCCAGCCCCACCCCAGGGCACGCTGAGATGGTGAATGAGACTGGGTGTGGTGGCATGCACCTATACTCCCAGCACTTGGAAGGCTGAAAACTGGAGGATCATTATGAGTCCCATCTGCATAGTGAGATCCTATAGGCCTTGTACTAAATACATTTAAAAAGTTGAGCAGACCCATTCAAATGGAATGTGGCCTCTTGCATACTGGACACAGAAGTGTTCATCTTTCTATCCACTGGTTTCCAGACAGGGTGAAGCGGACTACCACCATGGCAGGCAGGAAGCAGAAAACAGCAGCTTGCATAGTCTTACCATGGCCACGTTCCGCTCTAAATTTGGCTCTTCTAGTGTTGGTTTCTTGCTTCCCAGTATACTTGCACCCTGCTATCTCCATTTATTTAGATGGTGTCCTTTTTTTTAAGCAAGTGACCATTTTTCTAGTAGATTCACCTGTGAGTTCTTGTCCCAAAGGAAAAACTGCTGTTGCATGATACATGTGTCAAATGGGACTACACTGCCGAGTCCCGTTGGAGCCCTGTGGTTCTCTCCTTTTCCACTTTCTTTGGCTTCGGCCATCCACTTCACAGAGTGAGTTTTAGGAGTGTTCCTTTTTCTTCAGTTACTTAGAAGGGCATGAGAAGGACAGGTGGAAATTTTTCCTTCAGAGTTTGATGGAACCCTCCAGGGACACCCTTGTGAATAGACACCATCTGTTGGACAGGCAGTGTGTTTCTAGGAGTCTGCCCCTTTCATCTGGGTTACCCATGCTGTTGACAGACATAGTTGTGATAGTGAGCCCTTTTCATTTCTATGAACCCTGGCAGAGCGCCCTACTTTTATTTCTGGTTAGCCCTTGTCTTCTCGCTTGCCCATATGAAGAAGATGCCTGTGTCTGTGTCCCAAACTCCTGTATCTCTTGCCTGCCCCTTTTCCTCACCTGCTGTTGAGCTCTTTCCTCTTTACCCTCACTCAGAAGTTCTCCATGATGATCCAGGTCCTTGGAGGTTCTTCACCTTGGAAATGTACCTCTAATCCTCTCCATTCTCCCAGACCCACTGTGTTCTCATTCCAGGACCTGGATGATGGGTGCTAGGTCTTGTGCTTCACCCTGTCAGGTCCTTTCATTTCATCTGCCTGCTCTCCTTATGTGGAATAGTCCTGACTTAGAGCCCATCTTGGGGACTTGTGCGGCAAGTGCAGGTCACCCTTCCTGTCTGTCACTTTCCCTGCCTGGCTAAGGGGCTGCTCAGTGCCCTGGTTCCAGGCAACAGTGCTAAGAGTTGCACACTCACTGTTAGGGAGATGTGAACACATAGCAGGTAACACAGCTGGAAAAGCAGTAAAGCTCTTAGCTCTTGCTGTTGTTATCATTGCTGTTTTGCTTTTAAACTTTATTTTTCTCTTACTCATAATTTTAGGGACTCTTTTATACCAGTATTTTGTTTTATAGATACAAGAGAGTGACTTAGCTTACTAAGGGTGTTAATTGAGGCCACTACTGCCTCCTCCTCCCCTTCCTCCTCTTTTTCCTCCTTCTCTTCTTCTTCTTTCTCCTCTTCCTCCTTCTTTGTTCTTGTTTTCTTCTCCTTTTCTTGTCTTCCTCCTTTGCCTTTCCTACTAGGGATTAAATCATGGACCCTTGCACTGAGCTCTGTCCCCAGTGCTTTTGATTTTTTAAAATTTAATGTCTTGGTAAGTTGCCCGAGCTAGACTTGGATTTGTAATCCCCCTGCCTCAGCCTTCCATAGTACAGGGTTACAGGAGTACGCCTACATGCCTGAATAATTGCAGCTTTTACCTATTTTACTTCTGCTTCTTACATAGCTGCTATTTTATCAAAGTTCTTTTTGTTTTCTTATGGTTCCCTTCTTTTCTAAGTGGCTGATGATCTTTATAAATCAGTTTATTCTTAAGAATGAATGAGTGAACCGGGTGTGGTGGCACATGCCTATAATCCCAGCACTCGGGAGGCTGAGGCAGGAGGACCAGGACAAGTTCGAGACCAGCCTGGGCTACAAAAGTGAGCTCAAGGCTAGCCTTAACTGCATATCGAGACCCTGTCTCAAAAAGAAAAAAAAAAGAATGAATGGATGGATGAAAACAAAATGAAGCAGACCAAAGCTTTGTGCTACGTTGTATTCTGGTTTGATTTGACACGAGGGGGTGGTGGGTTGGATGGGCACTGTACCCTTGTGTACACCACCAGCATCTGCAGGTTTCTTCTCTGGTGCCCTTTGGGTTTTCCTAAGCAAGAGTTCTTCCATTCCCTGCCTTCCCTGGTACAGCCCCACTGTTACTGTGTAGCCTGCTTCTTAAAAGTGGATCTCCAACTAAACATTACTATGTTTTGGATTGCAGGCCTGTCCTTCTGGAGTTAGCTTCCAGGTTCTTCTCATCACAAACAAAGAATTGAACAAAACAAGTAAAAAGCAGTAATAAAGTTTATTCAAGAAAGTGAAGAGTTGGGGAGAAACTAGCTCTACAGAGCAGGCTTGGGCTGAGTAAAGAAGAAAAGAGGGGGAGAGCAAAGATGGAAGTACACCGTGCACCTGAGAAAGTGTGGAGTAGCATACAAAGTTGGGCTAGCAAGCTCTTGGTGTGTCTTTTATGCAGCATGTCTTTTATGCTATGCAAATCTTCAGGAAACCATAAAACTTACACATATGGACTGTGAGAGGCGGTGCTGGAATCCCACACTTAAGGCTGATGTCAGGTCTAAGTTTTCCTATCAGAAATCTGCTCAAGTTCTTAACAGAAGTCCATGCACAGGACTTTAGGAACTGCTCTGCACATGTGTACAAAATCTGGCAGTTAACAGGTCATGCTCACTTTCCCAACCAGCTTTGCCACACCCTGGTCTACTGTGTCACTATGGCCAGCCTTTCACATGTATGTCCTTTGTCTCATAGCTGCAGCAGGTCACAAAGGACAAAGCTAGAAATCAACCATGGGGCCAGTAAGATGGTTCAGCGGTCTAAAGCGCCTACTTAGGCAAGCTTAGGCAACTACAAGGACTGAGGTTCAATCCCCAGCACCACATGCTGCGCCAGCCCTGCCCCCAGGGCCGGCTGAGCTGACCATAAAAAAAAAAAAAAAAAAAAAAAAAGAACAACCAAGGATCAATGAGTGAAAAGTTGTTTTATATCAAGATAAGATTTTTAAACCCTTAGCCCAAGCAGACCAAAGAAAGAGAAAGCCCAAATGAATAAAATTAGAAATAAACAAGACATTACAACAGTTATCACTAAAATTCAGAAGATTACTAACAGTGATTTTGGAAACCTGTTCTAAGAAATTGGAAAATGGGTACAGTTTTGTACTTACCAAACTAAGCCAAAAGGATATTAAAAACTTAAGTAGGTCAATAAGAATGAGACTGAAGCAATAATAAAAAGTGTATCAATAAAAGCAAGCCTGAATGTGGTAGTATAGAGCACCCCTATAATTCCAGCACTCAGAGGCTGAGAAACGAGGATTACTGCAAATTCAAGGCCAGTCTGAACTATGGAGTAAGACCTTGTTTCAGGAAAAAAAAAAAAAGCCCTGGAAAGAAGGATTTACTGCTGAATTTTACCAGACCTTTAACGGAAACCCAAACTACATTGAGATTTCATCTCATCCTAGTTAAAACAAGAATAATGCAAAATATCATACAAAGCAAACAAAAAACTAGACCCATAAACACTGGCAGAGTAGGAAAAGGAAGTATATGGCTGGGGATAGAAGGGAGCACAGCCACTCTGGAAAGTAACTAAGGGTACTTGCCAACTGGACTTGTTCATTGGTGGATTTCACAGTGCCCATTCATCTGTATTCCGTTCATCTGTCATTTGGGGACAATGCAAAGAGCTCTTCTTGTATGCTGGACATTGTTTTAGGTTTCAAAATAAAGATAGCTAGTGCAGAGCATCTGTCCTGTTATGAGACAATAAACCAAGTGTTGGGAGAGCTAAGAGTTCTTTTCAGGGAGAGAATGAAAATGGCAAGATAACCTGTCACCACCATTGGGAAGATCACATCTGGTAGGTGCCTGTCAGTGGAGAGCTGATGATCAGTGCCTGTCAGTGGAGAGTGGTTCAAGGCTGGGAAGATAGCTCAGTAGAATAAGCACTTACCTGGCAAGCACATGTTCCTGAGTTCAATCCCTGGTACCGAAAAAAACAAAAACAAACAAAAAAAAACCCCAACTCTTCACAGAATGGTTCAGGGACAGCTGGGGAGCACCTTAGAAAAGGACAAAGGAGCAGGCTTGGTGCCTCCTGCTAAACAGCAGAGACCTGGGTAGAGCAAGGGAAAGGTGGGCCATGCTGGGGTCAGCAATGGCCAGGGGTATGTTCTTTGCTTGTGTGGAGCCATTAGAGATGAGCAGAATAACTCACCCAGGAGGTGGATACAGAGCCTGCTGGCTATGCCAAGGCCTCTCATCTTTGGTGCTAGATGCAGAGCTCATTGCTTTTGGGCTTTGGACCTACACTTGCCTTGTAGTGGAATTTCCCTGAAGGCTGTGCCCATACTTCATGACCCACATTGGTGGGATCCAACTCTGTGCTGAAAGACTGGTTTGACAAGATTCCTGTTTTTGAAAAGCAAGGCAGCCATTTCTGGAAAACCTTGTGTTTCTATATACAAAAAGCAACAGAGTTTATAGAAAAAATAAGGCTTGAAGTAAACAGAGCTAACAAAGTAATAACTTTAATAATAAGATATATTAACAACATAAAGTTTTAAATATGGATTTACAGTGATACAAACCCATTTATAACATCACAACTTAACTAAATCTTGGAAGCAGCCTATATGTCCATCAGCAGATGAATGAATAAAGAAAATATGTTTGCACACTGTGGAGTACTGCTCCACCAGAAAAACAGGTAAACAAAACTTGAGAGGCTGAGACTGTGAGTCCAAGGCTAGTCTGGACTATATCAAGGGACCCTGTGTTACAGTGGAGTGGACCAAAATTAGTCTCATTGCTTCCCACCTTCTCTCCCACTGTTGTCACTATCCAGTTACTGCCTGTGGCATCACAACCTCCTGTAATCAATAGAGTGGTGTTGCTTTTATGGTTGACTGGAGAATTGAGGTGGCTCACAGTTTTCCTGTTTTAGGATTATGGAAGCATGGACAATCATTAGGGTGGTATGATTTTTACAATTAAACAAAACAAAAGAAGTGACATTTGTATCAAAAGAAAAGGAAAAGGAAGATGGCAGAGCAGGGAAACAGCAACAAGTCAGCCTTTCCAAACTCCAGAATACAGACCCTGAAAAATAACAGTCTGGGGAAAAAAGACAAGTGGTAGATCACTGGGACCCAGAAAGGACCTAAAGGGAAAATTGGACCCTTCAGAGACATTGATGAGACCTTCACATCAGCGAAAGGGACAACTTGTAGTTTTTCCCTGGGTCCTAGCTCACAGTATGAGAAAAGAAAATTAAAATCTACAGAGACACAGTGAAAAATGGGTGACTTCAGAAACACTGATGGAGAAACCGGAGCAGTGGATGCTGTGTACTACAGCAGCTGCTATGCAACTCCAGACCAAATGACTGCCAGGTCCCCTGGGAGAGTGGTTGGTCAGATTCCAGGGGAAAAGGGGGGCAGCTGAGCCAGGAAGTCAGAGCAGCCATGGGTCGGCTTCATGGCTAGGCTCCTAGTGTTAAACTACCAGTGACTGGTGAGGGAAAACCACAGGAGACATCCATGGTCAGGGGGCCATGGCCTTGGGCAGGCCTGCAAGAGACAGACAGAGTGCTATAAGCCAAACTCAATCTTCAGCCCCAGGACCAGGCATCAGCTTCAGCTTGAACTGCTACATATTGGGAAATCCCAGAGTTAACATCCTTAATCCTTCTTCCATCTTGCTGGGATTGTCCAGCCAAACCTGGGCTCTAGCCACTCCTATGTGCATCAGTGGTAGCACCTTGAATTGTGTACTGCTGCAATATTATTGACCCCAGAAGATAAGATAACCACAGGTTTGAAATCACAGAAACTTTTTCTTTTCTTTAGTTTTGGTTTTTGCTCATTAGTTTTTGTTGTTGTTTTTTATCTTTTTGAGATACAGTCTCACTGTGCAGTTCAGGCTGGCCTTGAGCTCACTTTATAGCCCAGGCTGGTCTCCTAACTCAGAAAGATCCTCCTGCCTCAGCCTCCTAAGTGTTGGGATTATGGGCATGCATCACCCTGCCTGGCTGGTGTCATACCCTCCCCCCCAACCCCTTTTTTTATTTCTTTGTGAGAGTAAATGCCATTTGGAGAGGTTTTTGGTTTTTGCTTTCTTTTGTTCCTCCCACCCCCTTTCTGTTTTGTTTTTTGTTTTTTCTCATCTTCCTGATCAGTTTCCTGAATCTCGGATAATCTTCCCTGTCCTTTGGCCTTGTTTCTGACCTCTTTGTTTGTTTTTTAAGATTGGGTTTCACTATGTAGTTTAGACTGGTGCCAAACTCACAACTCACAGCAATCCTCCTGCCTCAGCTTCCCAAATGCTAGAATTACAGGCATACACTATCACACCTGGCTGTAATCTCCTTTTCTTCCATTTCTCTATTTTTCCTTCTTCTCCCTTTAAATTTTCTCCCTTTATGGTAAAATTGCACTATTAAATGGATATTTACTGAATGTAATTTCCTAATTTGTCTTAGATTTTGTTATATAACTAAATCTTGTGCCTGTAGTTAAAAAATGACAAATTATTAGTTATCATAGCTTGTTATTTTTGTTTGTTGATGATGTTGCTAAAGTAGTCACAACTACTTTAGCCAAGGTAACACAGTTGCTGTGACCTTCCTTTTGTACCAATATCTAGATTATCTGAGGGACATAAACAATATTATGTCCAGTACCAAAGAACTGGCTGATAGGCTGAACAGGATGTAACTTCTCATCACTAATAAACAAAAGAGGCAGGCTCAAAGGTCAACCACCAGTGGCTAGAAGCCATCTCTGAAAAGTAGTCATTTCCTAAGGAGGCCTCCATACTAGTAATGAAGCCACCCACTATAGGCAAGTAGCAAGCATCAATGCAGAAAGCAAATTTTAAAAAATAGATGGGGCCCATGGGATAGCTTAGCAGTCTAATGCGCCTGCTTAGGCAAGCTTAGGTAACTGCAGGGACCGTGGTTCAATCCCCAGCACCACATGCTGTGCCAGCCCCCCACCCTCCAGGTGGATTGAGCTGGCTATAATATAAAAAATTAAATTAAAAAATAAATAGAAAATGAGAAAGCAAAGAAGCAAGACACAACCCCAGACCTCCAGCTCAAGCAAGGAAAATACAGGGGAAAACACATTGAGGGTGAAGAAATCAAAAGCCACCCAGCTGAACTTTCTTAAAAAGGTAGCAGTGGAAGTAACAAAGTAGTTGAGTGAGTCTTTTTTTTTTTTTTTTTTTTTTTTTTTTTTTTTTTTTGAGACAGGGTCTCACTAAACAGTTCAAGCTGGTCTTGAGTTCAGTGTCTAGGCCAGTCCAATCTATAACTTGCAACAGTCCTCCTACCTCAGCCTCCCAAGTAAGATGAGTGAGTCTTAAGAAGAACAAAATGAATAGTTGCATAGATAATTAAAGAAATGGTGTCCATAAAGAAGGACATGGTTAGTGAATCTAGAGTAGATTAAAAAATAGAGGGGCTGGCGAGATAGCTCAGTAGAATAAGTGCTTGCATGGCAAGTACAAGGACCTGAGTTCAATCTCTGGTTCTACAAAAAAAAAAAAAAAAAGATAGAGAACTGAATTCCATAAAACATTCAAACACATATCCAAGAGATTAAAAATTCTATTGAAAAAAATATATGGCAGAATCAACCAAGGTCAAGATAGAATATCAGATCTAGAACACAAGGTCACAGATAGAAGCTATCAAAAAAAAAACTTCTTAAAAAATAGGAAGGGACCACAAAAAATTAACAGCTGCTAGACAGTGCAAAGAAGAGTAGCATAAAATTAATTGTATGGATTATCAACTCATACAATTCAAAATGAAAAATCAGAAGATAGTACAAAAAAGCCTGTTCACAGAAGTAATAGAAAATTCCCCAAGCATGCAAAAAAAAATTACGTATACTTAAATGAGGCATATAGAAGTCCAGTTAACCATGATCACAAAAAAAAAACTACACCAAGACATGTAACAGTGAAGATTCTAGAAGTTTAACCAAAAACTATTAAAACTTGTTAGAGAAAATAAATCACCAGTAAAAGAAAATCCCTCAGAATCACAGCAGACTTCGGTCAATACAGTCCTTAAGGAAAGCTTGCACTGAAGTGTTTGAATCTCTAAGGTAAAATAACCTCCAGCCCAGACTGATATATCCCATGAAATAATCTTTCAAAATTGGTGGAGAAATAAGATATTTCCATGATATAGAAGACCCTAGGGGCTGAGGATATAGTTCAGTGGCACAAGTGCCTACCTAGCAAGTACAAGGTCCAAAGTTTGATTCACAGTACAAAAAGTAAAAATAAAAATAATCCATGACCACCAAACCACTACCCAGAAAAGTTCTGAAGGACATCTAGAAAAAGAGAACAGGGGCTGGGGAGATAGCTCCGAGGCACAAGTGCCTGCCTGGCAAGGTGCAAGCAAGGTCGTGATTTTGAACCCTGGTCCCGCAAAAAAAAATAAAAAATAAAATAAAATTCAAGAATCCCTGTAGAGTAATTTCACCGGGCAAGGCAGTTAAACAGAAGAGAAAGAGAAGAAACCAACAGCAGGAAAATAATGACAAGGATAAGTCAATACATACCAGTTGTAACTATCAGCATGAGTGGCTTCAACTCACCAATCAAAAGAAACAAATTGGCACAGTGGGACAAAGAACAAGATTCAGTAGTATGCCACATGCAAGAAACATTTTAACTCAAAAAGAAATTCATAGGCTAAAGTCAAAAGAATGGAAAACTACTCCATGCTATAAGAACCCAGAAATACCTACAATGTTCTACCCAACAATAGAATACACATTCTTCTCAGCAACACGTAGGCTTTTCTCTAGAATAAACCGCATGTTAGCTCATAGAACACATTTAAGTAAATGCAAAGAAAATGAAATCATCCCATGTGCGTTATCAGATGACAGTGCAATGAAATTGGAAATCAGTGGTAAAAGGAATCACAAAATTACACCTTCCTGAAAAACCAGTAAGTCTCAGATGCAATTAAAGATGTCCCATTTGATGCACATTGCTTACAAATTATCATGAAGATTGGGACAGGATTTTATTGGACAAATAAGCCTTGTTAATGGAAAGAGAACTGATCATTTATAAAGATCACCTTGGTGAATTCCGAATAAGTTCACTGTGTTGTATACAGCCTTGTATGTCTCCAGGTATGTGTACAGCATATAGATCTTCCCACTTATCTCGATAAAGCTAAACATAAAACAAACACAATGTTCTCCCTGCCAAAAAAAAAAAAAAAAAAAAAAAAGAAATGAAGAAAGCCAATCTGGCGTGTGCCTATAGTCCCAGCACTTGCCTAAAAGAACAGACCTAAGGTAGAAGAATCAGTGAGCCTGGCTACAAAGTGAGCTAGCCTCGCCGGGCGTGGTGGCTCATGCCTGTAATCCCAGCACTCGGGAGGCTGAGGCAGGAGGATTGGTGCGAGTTCGAGACCAGCCTGGGCTACAAAAGT
>PVJA010020251.1:0-29250 GCA_004027025.1 Myocastor coypus | reverse complement strand
GACAAGAAAAAGAAACATGAACTTCCTATACCAACTAGAGTAGGAAAAAAGAAGAAAACAAAGGGACCAGCTGCTGCTAGCAAACTGCTACTGGAGACATTTCACACTCACTGCTACTAAAAATCATCCAAGAGAGAATTAAAGACTCTTCTTATGGAGAAAGAATTCAGTAGAAAACAGAAACAAATGAAACTATCAGAAGAAAATCAAGAGGAAGAAAGGTCAAATGTGGATGATCTGAGGGAGGCTCCAATGTTAGTAGGAACTTTGAAAGTTATCATTGGTGATAATCATGCCATTTTATCTACATCTGTGGGCTCAGAACACTGAGTCAGCAACCTTTCACTTGTGGACAAGGGTCTGTTGGAACCAGGGTGCTCAGTCCTGTTCAACCGAAAGGTATGTGCTGTGGTTGGGATGCTGATAGGTGACACAGATTCCCTGGTCATGGTGATGAAGGTGGAAAAGTCTGCCCAGGAAACCTATGCCAATATTGGTGGGTTAAACAACCAGATCAAAGAAATTAAGGTATCTGTGGCTCTTTCTCTCACCCATCCTGAGATAGGTATAAGGTCACCTAAGGGATCATTCTTTGTGGTCCACTGGCACAGGTAAAACCTTGTTAGCTAAATTAGTACTGAAGCAAATGTTTGTTGGCCACTTTTTTGAAAACAGTTGGCCCTGAACTCACGCACAAGTTCCTGAACTTCAGAAATACTTGTACCCATACTGGTATGAAAATTGTTTTGAGTCACAGAAAAACATGCACTATTGATCTTATTAGACAGGGTCTCCTTATACATCTCAGGCTGGCTCTGAGCTTACTATATAGCCAGGTGGTCTTAAACTTGCAGTGATCCTCCTGCCTCAGCCTCCAAAATGCTGGGATTACAGACATGCACTGCTGCAGCTGGCCTGAAAAAAGACTTGTACAAGATTATTTAGAAGTAATGTTTCAGTAGTATGAGAATAAATACACTTGAATAGTATAGTTGTGTGGAAACACGAAGCACTGTCAGGAATTTCTCTCTTCTGTGTCCAATGTAGTACATCATTCACTTTGTTTTCAGATAGAATCTCACTATGCAGTGCAGGCTGGCCTCAAACTCCCAATGACCCTTCTGCCTCAGCCTACCAAGTGGTAGGATTATAGGTGAGTGCTGGGGTTAATAGGTGTACCATCATGTGGGGCCTCACTGATCTTGTTTATTAATCAAATTGATAACACTGGGACCAAAAGATATCATTCAAACCTTGGAAGTGAGAGAAAAATTTAGTAAACAGTATTGGTTGGAACTGTTGAACCAATTAGACAGATTTGATTCAAGACAAATGTCAAAGTTACTAGGGCCCAAACAGAATGGAAGCTTTAGATCCAAAGCAAATCAGATCAGGGGACATCAACAGGCAAACTGTCTCTTCTGGTGAACACTAAGAAGTGCATTTTTCAGACTCACACCAACAGGATGATGCTGGCCAATGATGTAGGCTGCAATCTGTACTGAAATCTGTCTGACAGCCTTGAGAGAATGTAGAATGACAGTAACAGATGAAGAACCAAGAAAATTGAAGAAAATGTTCTATATAAGAAGCAAGAAAGCAACCTGGAAGGGCTATCTAGTGAACATAACTGTGTTTGGGACTGTGGCTGGGACTTTTCCCAAATGCTAGGCATGAGGTTTGAGAAGGGCTTGGAGAGAAACCATGTTACATTTAATTTTTACTGATAAAACATGGTGTGTTGCCGGGCGTGGTGGCTCACGCCTGTAATCCCAGCACTTAGGAGGCTGAGGCAGGAGGATCGATGTGAGTTCGAGACCAGCCTGGGCTACAAAAGTGAGCTCAGGACCAGCCTCAACTGCATAGTGAGACCCTGTCTCAAAAAAAAAAAAAAAAAAAAAAAAAAAAACCAACATGGTGTGTCTCCTGTAGAATGCCCACTAGATGGCTTTTTTCTGTGGTTACTGTGCTGCTTGTTAAGTCACAATAAAATGTGCTCTTACACACACACACACACACACACACACAATTTAAAAGGGCACATATAATATGATTACATTTATATGAAAAGTCTACAATAGGTAAATTCATAGAGATAAAGGTAGATTAGTAGTTGTAAGGAAATGGCGAGGGACAAGAAGAGAAAAATAAGTGGTAAGGCTTATGAAATTACTTTTTGTGATACTGAAAATGTCTTAGAATAGCTGCACAATTACATAAATACACTAAAAACCACTGAATTATACACTTTTAAAGAGGTGAATTTCATTTCAAAGATATTATATTTACAAATACACTTTCTTTAGCTAAATGCAAAGTGATTACTAAATAAAGCTTAGGGGCCAGTATTTACACTCAAGTTACCGCTAACTTATTTACGAAGTATGGGTTACCTCATTAAAGGCTCTCTCTGATCTCGCATGAGTCTCAGTGTAACTTCACATGCTCTTCGAAAAAGACCCTCTGTTCCCATTGGACCCATTCCATTAACCATATTATGAGTTAGGCGAAATGGTACAATTTCTGGAACTTCAAAGGTTTCTCCCTTAAAAGCAATGCATTTGATTACAAAGTAACAAGTCACAATTTTAAAATCCTTACTCAGAGTTTAGGACTTCATGATTAAACAGTGTCTTAGCAAAGAGCAAAACAAGCTTCAAAATATTTGCAACTATATTAGAGGCTCAGAGAATGGAAGAGTCATCAGTCTGGTTTTGCTTTTTTTTCTTTTTTTTTGTCTTTCTGAGACAGGGTCTCGTTATACAGTTTAGGCTGGCCTTGAGCTCACTTTTGTAGCCCAGGCTAGTCTTGAACTCGCACCGATCTCCTCCTGCTTCAGCCTCCCAGTGCTGGGATTACAGGGGTGTGCCACCACACCCGGCTTGGTTTTGCTTTGAGGGAACTAAAATCAAATTTGATCTTGGGTAAGACCTAGAAGATTAACAGAAAAAAAAAAAAACAAACAGACTGTATCTCAAAATAAAAACTAAAAAATTTGAGGGCTAGGGAGACAGCTCAGCAGCTTAACCCCCTGCCTGGTAAGCACACGGTTTTGAGTTTGATTCCCAGTACTGGAAGGCTAACAAATTCACCTTTCACTGATTTAGTATAGTGAATACCATTATAGAAAAGTTTTGAGTTCAATCCCTAGCTCCACAAGATAAAAATAAATAAAAAGAGACTGTGTTTTCTGCAGTCTCAACCCCTATAATTGGGCCCAGTGGGATGGCTCAGTGGTCTAAAGCGCCTGCTTGGGAAAGCTTGGGCGGCTTCAGGGACCAAGGTTCAATCCCCAGCACCACATGCTGCGCCAGTCCTGCCCTCTGGGCGGGCTGAGCCAGCCATAAAAATGAGTGAATAAACAAACAAAGGTTCTGAAACAAGAAAAAAAAAAAAAAAGTCTTAAAAAAATTTAAAAAAGCCGGGCGTGGTGGCTCACGCCTGTAATCCCAGCACTCGGGAGGCTGAGGCAGGAGGATCAATGCGAGTTCGAGACCAGCCTGGGCTACAAAAGTGAGCTCAAGGTTAGCCTGAACTGCATAGCGAGACCCTGTCTCAAAAAGACAAAAAAAAAAAAAAAAAAAAAAAAAAATTTAAAAAAAGAAAAGTTTTTATGCATTTATTCTCCTGTTTTAAGCCTTCCAAGCACTGGGATTACAGGTGTGGATCACCACACCCAATCACAGTGGCCATCTTAGTGGGGACCCAGGGGCAAGGCTAGCACAGTACACCAGGGACTGAACCCTACTCCCTGTGTCTAATTGGCCGAGCTATCTGGCCAGCCTCTAATGTTTTTCTTGAAATAATATAAAACAAACAAAACTTATTTTATTTTTATTTTTTAAAGTTTTCACTTAAGCCACATGTGGTGGTACATGCCTATTAATTTCAGCATGGACACAGGAACGTGAAGCAGGAGAATTGCTTAGAGTTTGAGGCCAGCTTGAGCTATAAAATGAGTTTAAGGCCAGCCTCAACTGCACATCAAACTCCTGTCTCAAAAATATAAAACAAATCAAACATTTTCACTTCAAAACAGGAGGGCACGCCGGGCATGGTGGTGCACACTTGTAATCCCAGCACTCAGGGAGGCTGAGGCAGGAGGATCGGTGCAAGTTCAAGACCAGCCTGGGCTACAAAAGTGAGTTCAAGGCTAGCCTGAACTGCTCAGTGAGACCATGTCTCAAAAAGACAAAAAACAAAACAGGAGGGTATGAAGATAATAACATTCAACATAGTAATTGTTAATCTCCTTCTAGCTGGTTTTCAAACTAATGGGTATTTTCTCTTAAAAAGGAAACCAAAAAAAAAGTGAAAATTATATTATATCTTATAAAAGGTACAACTGTAAAATAAATAAATAAATAAATAAACCAACCCCAAGAGATGAAAAAAAAACAAAAACCAGCCTGGTGTCAGATATATCCCTCAGCCAAGATGGGAAATACATAAGTGTAAGTCCAGTTGCACATTCTATGCTGTTCTCTAATTTGCCTTTTTCTGAGTTCTTTTATCCCCACCTTAAAGTACTTTTTTGCATGACTTAGTTTATCCCAGTTATTTATCTCTGATTTATTCTCAATTTAGCATATGACTTCTCAGTTTCCTATAATAGCACAAGGCAACTCAAAGATTGAGAATGAAGAAATAGCAGACTAATTTACCAATCTTCAGGATCTTTTCTTTTTCAGAAAACACCTCAGTATGTAATTTAGGCTGGCCTTGAATCTACTGTGTAGCCCAGGCTGGCCTTAAACTTGTGGCAATCCTGCCTCAGCCTCCCAACTGCTGAGATTACAAGCATATGCCATAATGCCTGCCCCTCCAGAATTTTAACCTTAGTTTTAGGGGACCTTCGGTTTTTTCCTCCTCTTCCCCTTCCTTATCCCCCTCCTCTTCCTCTTCCTCCTCCTCCTTTTTTAAAAGATATTAGGGATCAAATGTGGGACCTTGCAGGGGCTTATGCTGCTGAGCTATATCCTGGGCCCTGTAGGGGACCTAACTGCTTTAATTTCTTCTCAAGGCTTACTCTGGACATACTGAATTTGAAAGGTTGTTTTTTAGATATCTGGCTTTTTGTTTTGTTTTTACTTGGTTTTGCTTTTTCATTTTGCAGCCTGGGTGAATGAGTTGATAGCCTGGTGCATGTTGGGTAAATGTTTCATCACTAAACTACATCCCTTGCCTGTATATACTTATTTTTTTATTCTGTTATTGTTATTATTATTATTTTGTCTTTTTGAGACAGAGTCTTGCTATGCAGTTCAGGCGAGCCTTGAACTCACTTTGTAACCCAGGATGGTCTCCAACTTGAAATGATCTTCTAGCCTCTGGCTCCCCCATGCTGGGATTACATGTACCACCACACGCAGCTCATTTATTATTATTATTATTTTTGGAGACAGGGTTTTGCTATGTAGTTTAGTCTATGTAGCTTTCAACTCACTGTGTAGCCCAAGCTGGCCTCAAAATTGTGGCAGTCTTGCTGCTTCAGTCTCCTTAGTGCTGGGATTACAAGCATGTGCCACCACATCTAGTTCCTACATATCTTTAAAATTGTTAGTTCTTTTTTTTTTTTTTTTGCTTTTTTGAGACAGGGTCTCACTGTGCAGTTCAGGCTGGCTTTGAGCTCACTTTTGTAGCCCAGGCTGGTCTCGAACTCACAATGATCCTCTTGCCTCAGCCTCCCAAGTGCTGGGATTATAGGCGTGAGCCACCATGCCCAGCTAAAACTGTTAGTTCTGATGAGGTGCCACATTTGGAAATTATAATATTAAATTCTCTTTATAAAATTAAGTCTAAGCAAGCCCTTTAGTTCCCTGAGCTGTCTGGCTGGCCCAGAATATGCTTTTGGACATCAACTTCAATACTATGTCACTATATCACTCTATTCCATCCTGCATTGGTCTACTATGGAATAACTGCTGAAAAGTAGATAAGAACGTCTAATGAGATACACATATGAGTGTAACTTACCAATAGGTATCTCTGAAAAGGGAAGCAGCTATGGAAAGGGAACTGGAAAAAAATATGTAACTACAGTAAGTCACATTGCATACCTTATTAAAAAGACAGTTGAAATCCACATGTACACATTCACCAGTCAAAGAATCAAAAAGAATGTTTTCGCCATGACGGTCTCCGAGTCCTAGGATATAGCCAACCATTGACATTACAGCAGTAGAACGACAGTATGCTGATCTGCTACTGTACCTAAAGGAAACACATTATCCATCAAATATCTTTATGCTAAACGAAGCAACAAAAAATATTAAACATTCAACCAGAACATTTCTGGTAACTTACCATGATGTAGGATCAGGGAATGTTCTCAGAAACCACTCATGAAAAACAGGAGGATGCCTAGGAAGGAGAAGTTCTTGGAACACTTTGAGTTTTTCAGATAGAGTTGATGACTTTGGCAACATACACTGGCGAAGTTCCTTTCCTGTCATATATACTCCTACATGGTACAGTAATTTCCATTAATCATAGAAGCAAAGGAGAAAATGTTTTTGTTAAACCAGAACAGGTTGCTGGGCATGGTGATGCATGGCTGTAATCCCAGCACATAGGAGGCTAAGGCAGGCAGATCATTGTGAGCTAAAAGCCAGCCTAAACTGCATAGCAAGACTCTGTCTCGAAAAGACAAAAAAGGGCAACCCATTCATTTATTATTTTTTCTTGTTTCAGAACTTTTGTTCATTTGTTTATTTGTATGGCTGGCTCAGCCTGCCCTGAGGGTAGGGCTGGCGCAGCATGTGGTGCCAGGGATTGAACGTGGTCCCTGCAGCCACCTGCAGGTGCTTTAGACCACTGAGCCATCCTGCTGGGCCCTGCTACTGCTATTCTCGATTCCCCATTTCTCGAATAAGTTTTCCTGGTTAAAAAAAAAAAGACCAAATCAATAAATTAAAAAAAAACAAAAACAGGGTATATCAAATTGTTACTCAAAAGCTAAGATTCAATGAAAAAATTTCAGTTTTGCATATATAAACTTATGTGATTTCATAATGAAATATGACATTTTCCCTTTAATACTTACAAAAATGGAGTGTCTTACTGATGAAAATTACTCTTAATAAAACCTAATGTCTGGGCCAGGGACATAGTTCTGTGGCACAAGTGCCTGCTTGGCAAATACAAGGTAATGCATTTGAACTCTGGTCCCACAAAAACCACAAACAAAACAAACCCCCCAAAACAAAACAAACCAAAAAAAAACTAATGTCATGGGACTTTGAATATAAGATTCAAAAAAATTTCAGTGCAAATTTATCCCTGGAATTTTGAAAATGTGCAATACTTAAGGAAAGTGTATGTAATAATAATTCCTCTGTTAATCAGGATATAGTATACATTCAAACCAAACCAATACTTTTTTATTGAACACACAATCTTGAGCTTGCTGGGGAGGTATTATACTACTGTGCTATAATCCCAGTCTTAAACCAAACTGTTACTAATGAATCAACATTGGTGCTTGGGAATAATTTACTTCATCCGATAAACTGGCCTATAAAATTCACAGTACAATTGATTCTTAAGCTAAGCATTACAATACAAATCTAGTCTACAGTTTTTTTTTTGTTTTTTTTTTTTTTTGTCTTTTTTTGAGACAGGGTCTTGCTGTGCAGTTCAGGCTGGCCTTGAGCTCACTTTTGTAGCCCCGGCTGGTCTCGAACTCGCACCAATTCTCCTGCCTCAGCCTCCCGAGTGCTGGGATTACAGGCGTGCGCCACCACGCCCGGCTAGTCTACAGTTTTATGGCAAGCTTAATGATTTAAGAATTTTAACCTAGGGGCTGGTGAGATGGTTCAGTGGTCTAAAGCGCCTGCTTAGGAAAGCTTAGGCAACTGCAAGGACCATGGTTTAATCCCCAGCACCACATGCTGCACCAGCCCCACCCTCAGGGAAGGCTGAGCTGGCCATAAAAAATAAAATAAATAAAATAAATAAAATAAAAAGTAAAATAAAGAATTTTAGACCAGGCATGGTGACACACGCCTGTAATCCCAGCACTTAGGAGGCTGAGGCAGGAGGATTGATGTGAGTTTGAAACCAGCCTGAGCTACAAAAGTGAGTTCAAGGCCAGCCTGAACTGCATAGTGAGACCCTGTCTCAAAAAGACAAAAAAATAAAAAATAAAAAAAATAAAAGAATTTTAGCCTAAAGTGTTGCATAGTTTGATTATGTTTATGATACAACAGAAGACATTAAAAAAAAAAAAAAAACCTATCTATTATAAGACCAAGTATGATAATGCATACTTATAATTCCAGCACTCAAGATGCTGAGGCAGGAACTTCATCAAGCTCAAGGACAGCCTGGACTATATAGCAAGTTTAAGGCCAGTCTCTACTACATAGTAACACTCTCAAACAGCAAATGAATCTGATATTAATGAATAAAATAGTCAGCAGCAAGTTCCTTGAATTTGACATAAATGTGTTTAAGTTTTAACTCTGTAACATGAACATAGATGTTACTTCTCTGACATGGTCTACACGATAATCAATTAGCCTTTAAAATAATGTATATAATATAGTTATCATAATGCCCATACTTTTTGTCAGGATCACTTATTGCTATAGATTGACTTGTATACCTCAAGAAATCTGTTAAAGAATGTGACATTGGAAATAGGAAAGAAATAGGGGTAACTTTTGGGTTCGTTTTGAGATAGAGTCTCACTTTGTAATTCAGGTGGCTTTGAAGTCACTATGTAGTCCAAGTTGGCCTTGAACTTGCAGTGATTCTCTTGCCCCAGTCTCCTGAGTAATGAGATTACAGGTGTGCTCCTCTATGTCTGAGTTTATTTTTAAATCTTTATTAGTAGGTGTCACTGGTATATAGTGATTATACTCATCATGAGACGTTAGTACATATACATAACATATCTTAATTCCTTTTCACCCCTCTCTCCCATCTCCTCCTCCCCTTTGGAAATAGGGTCTTTGCAGATGTAATCACATTAAATAAGGTCACTTAGACGGGCCCATAATTCAATAATCCAAGTTATTATCCTTATAAGATGAAGATAACCCACCTAACATTTGCTTTTGTGTACCACTGTAGGAAACTGATCTACATATTTTCTACTTCACTCTGATAATCTGATGTGTTTATTTCTAATGTATTACATCACATGCATTTCAAAAATATTTAAAAATAGTTTTAGACTTAGAAAAAGCAGAAATAATAGAGTTCTTTTTTTTTTTTTTTCCAGAACCAGGATTGAACTCAGGTCCCTGTGTTTGCCAGGCAAGCACTTATTCTACTGAGCTATCTCTCCATCCTCAGAGTTCTTATATATTTCTTATGCAGTTTTCCTTAGTGTTCATATCTTTTTAAACAGTGATTTAATTGTAATAGGAAATAATTGTTCCTGTGTTATTAACTAGCTTCAGGCCTTTAGATTTCACTAGTTGTTCTATTAAGTACTCTTTTTTCTGGGTCAGGATCCAATGCAGGATTTCATATTGTATTTCGCTGTTTTGTCTCTTTAATGGCATCAAATCTGAGAAATAACTGTCCTTGCTTTTTGGTTTTTTTTTTTTTGTGTGTATATGGGTCCAAGGTTCAAACTCACAACCTTGCACTTGCCAGGCAGGCACTTGTGCCACAGAGCTGTCTCTCTAGCTCCTTGTCTAAGAGTGTTGACCACTTATATTTCTGTTCTTCTGCTATATAGCTCCCTTTCATAATTCTTACATATTTATCTTAGGAAGAAGCATTTTGAGACTGTGAAAATAATTTGTTTTCATTCTAATTCACCTTACTAATTTTAGTATACATTGACAGTCATGGCTTACCAATTATTATTATAGAGTTTGTTGATCTTCTGTTCTATCTTTTACATTTATCCATTCCAACTCTACTATGAGAAAAAACTTCCTACTTCATTTGTTCATTTATTTACCGATCTGTTCATTCCTGTTGTATTTATTTTTCTTAAATTATTCCAGGTTTAGATGGTGGGACCCTATTACTCTAATCAAATACTTCAAATTTCATTCTAGCCTAATCTCTTTCATTTTGTTTTTGGATAATGAGAAAACTAGCTCTCATTATCCATAATTTGCTAAGGACTTATATACATATCAAGTAGTTTCAAAATTTCTAACCAACATGTGTGAAAAACAAATTTTCAGATATATTTTTGAAAACTACCTCAAACTCTTCTCTAATGAAGATGAAAAAGGATTTAAAATATAGGGAAAGGGCCCAGAGGGATGGCTCAGTGGTCTAAAGCGCCTGCATGGGGAAGCTTGGGCGGCTTCAGGGACCTCGGTTCGATCCCCGGCACCACATGCTGCACCAGCCCTGCCTTTGGGGCAGGCTGAGCCAGCCATAAAAATGAGTGAATAAACAAACAAAGGTTCTGAAACAAGATATAAATAAATAATTAAAAAAAAATAAGGAAAGAATAAAGCAAAGGAGGGAGGGAGCATGAAAGGGAGGGAAAAAAATAACAAAAGAAACACTTAAGTGTTTCTGTACACGAAATCTAGAAATTTCGCTAAGACACATAAAGTATCTGACATAATAAAAATAATTATATCTATATTACTTTATGCTTACAGCTATCATTTCCATATTATATACTTGTAAGAAAAACAACTATTGGGGCCGGGCAGGATGGCTCAGTGGTCTAAAGCGCCTGTTTAGGAAAGCTTAGGCGGTTGCAGGGACCATGGTTTGATCCCTGGCACCACATGCTGCACCAGCCCTGCCCACAGGGCAGGCTGAGCTGGCCATAAAAATAAATAAATAAACAAACAAAAGTTCTGAAACAAGAAAAAATAAAAATAAAAAAATTATTTATTAAAAAAAAAACTATTACCTTTTTCTTTATATATTTTTGTCAGAATAGGTCTCAAGCCAGCAGTATTGTTCACCCATTCAATAATCCCACATTCATCATTCAGTGGAATAACGGCATATGTTCGGATGTGAAGTTCTCTTCTACGAGATTCTGCATCTTTTCTTAAGCACTATTAAAGAAAAAGGTGCACATAAATTTAAAAAATTGAACTCAAAATTTCTACATGCTATATCAAATATATCTAATTAGCTTCACTTCACAGTAAAAGAATATTAATGAAGGCTTACTATGTGTGGCATAGATAAGTAATTCTTCTGAAAGGAAGGGAAGAAAACTATTGGGAATGTATTCTCAGTCTATTTACAAACCATGGAAAATACCTTAGGTTAAGTCATTTAAGTTATTCCTACCAGTGTTAATATGGTAAGAACGTTATAATATTATACAGATAGATTTAGTAGTGACAAAATACTATTAACATTTTTTTTTACTACTTTACAGATATTACTGAAGTGTGAAGTTCTTAGGCCCAGAGGATGGTGTTTAATTTTATTTATTTATTTTTTTGGTGGTACCAGGATGGAACTCAGGACTAGGCAAGCACTTATTCCACTGAGCTATCTCCTTATCCCGAAGGTGTTTAATTTTAATTATCTACAAAGCACATAAATAAAATATATGAGTTGTATAACATCCTCAAAATGTATTTACTACTATTGTTTAACCATTATGGCTTTACTTCAACAGCTATTCTTCTAGAACAAGAAAATTTTACATATTTATTATGATTAATCCAGACATAAAAATTAAGACAAAATAATATAATGTTTAATTCTGAAACACTATGCAATAGGCAAATGAAGTACACATCTGTCTGTAACTTCACATCTATTGTAAATTCTTCACTTCAAAAGCACAATCACATAGGCTGGGGAGATAGATAGCTCAACAGAGTAAGTGCTTGCCTGGCAATTCCTGGTTCCATAAAAAAAAGAAGGAAAGAGGAAGGAGGGAGGAGGAGGGAAGAGGAGAAGAAGAAGGAGAAGGAGAAGGAGAAGGAGAAGGAGAAGAAGAAGAAGAAGAAGAAGAAGAAGAAGAAGAAGAAGAAGAAGAAGAAGAAGAAGAAGAAGAGCACAATCACAATCCAAACCACATTTAAAGCTAGGATTAAGTAGGCCCCATAAATGGCAGAAAAACAAGATAGCAATAAAATCTCATAAATATCAGTCTGAGGCTTCTAAAACTATAGTAAGATTATATTAGTTTCTTCCACCATCAGGCTATTTTATTTGATCATGTTAATGAGAGGTGGCAGTAATAAAATACATTAATCACGATATATATAAATTTATAAACTAATGCAAAGGCACTTGATACTCAAAAAACATGTTCAAGGAGCTTTGGCAAGAATATACTAGTTATTTAACAGTGAATTAAAGTGGTAATTTATCGAACATTTTAAATGACTATTAATCCTCATATTGCCTTTAACATGTATTCAAAATGTAGTATTAATTTTTAAATTACTTATAGTTAAACTAAGTATAGCTCATAATTGCGCCTATTTGTAGTTGCCCTGGTGCTAGACACTGAACCCAGGGCCTCTGTGGTCTATCACTGAGTAACACTTCCAGTCCAAAACTCCTTAAATATAAAGCAAGGAATGAGTTCAAGGGCTTCACTAGTGGGTTCAAAGCCAGCCAGAACTGTGCAACCTTTGAGACCCTGTCTCAAAATAAGCAAATGCCCCCCAACGATCCCAAGAAAATCAATTAATTTATTGCTGTATCTTTTCTATGCTAAAGACTATAGACTTCTCCTTCTAATAAGAAAGATACTCTGAACCTGGTAGTACATGCCTACAAGAGGCTGAGGCAGGAGAAAAGCCATGAGTTTGAAGCCAGCCTGGGCTATTACATAAATGAGTTCATAGGGACATCCTATCTCAAAAACAAAACAAAACAAAAAGTAAAAAAAGTGTATTGAAATGTGTGGGGTCAGTTATAGGGATGTATACCTATAATCCCAGCACTTAGGAGGCCAAGGCAGAAGGATGGCTAAGAGTTCAGAGCCAGGTTGTGATATATATAATTCAAGGCCAGCCTGAACCACATAGCAGCAAGATTCTGTTTCAAAATACAAAACAAAATAAGACAAAATTACTCAGAAATATGTGGAGAAGGGATGGGAAGGAAAGAAAAGTATTTTTACAAAGTTTCGCCTTTCCACAATATCATTTAATTTTCACATATGAAAACATTTTGTTATGCAATTATACACTGGCTAAAGAGTAACTTAAGATATATAGGACCACACATTTATAATAAAAGTCTAATGGAGGCTGAGGCAAGAGGATCAGTGTGAGTTCGAGACCAGCCTGGGCTACAAAAGTGAGCTGAAGGCCAGCCTGAACTGCACAGTGAGACCCTGTCTCAAAAAGACATAAATAAATAAATAAATAAATAAATAAATAAATAAATAAGTCTAACGGGATTTCTCATATCATCTTTGAGATAGATATCAATAGCACATAAAAATGCTAATGATCTCTTCAATGAAGTAAGTAAAAGTAGAACTTTTTTCTAGCACTGAAACATAACCAAATAAATCAGATATGTATATGTTATAGATATCATTAAATGGGAAATATTTTCCACATTAATATCGCTTATAGCTGGGTATGGTGGCACATGCCTGTAATCTCAGTACTTAGAAGGCTGAGGTAGGAGGATCAGTGTGAGTTCAAGACCAGCCTGGGCTACAAAAGTGAGCTCAAAGCCAGCCTGACCTGCATAGTGAGACCCTGTCTCAAAGACCAAAAAAATAAAAAAACAACAACACATTTTTCTATAGAGCAATCATATTTGTTAACAATGGAAGGACAGAATTTTTTTTTCATAGAAAATAAGTATGTATATTTGGTTTTTCCTATGTACATATATATACAGAGATTTATTTATAAAACCCACCTCCCACGCTTAAGGTGGGAATCGCTGGGGAGTAGAAGTGATAGAAAAAAGGGGCCCAGAAAAGTGGAGGGGGCTGCCAAGGAGGGTCCCCTCCTCAAGTCAAGGGGGGCACTGGCACACAGTTGACAGTCATCTTGCGCCCCCTGCTGGTAGAGGACGTAGTCTGCAGGCAGTTCAAGGAGGCCCCATTGGTACTGGCCGAGGCCCCACTGGCTGTGGCAGAGGGTGTGGGGGAGGTAGGGTGGGTAGCCGGGGGGGCCTGGGAGTTGGGAGAGCCGTGGGAGGGTGTGGCAGGGCTGGGCAGGGAGGAAGAGGTGGCCGGCAGGGTGGCGGGACTGGCAGCCTTGTCACTGACTGACTCACACTCAGAGGCCCCACTGGTGTTGGTGCCCTTGGAAGGGGTGGGCACCGTGAGCAGCGTGAGCCACTTGCAGGTCGGCTGGACATGGTACTTGATGGGGAAGGGTCCATTCCACCGCCAGGGGTAGATGTAGGCAATGTCCATGAGCGTGTAGTACTCCTTGAGGGGCTCGTCATCGTACAGCACTTCCACCTTGTACTCATCCATCTAGTTGCGGAGGAGCTTAGCGAGGTGCATGATGGTCACGGCGGCCGGGCATCGCAGGAAGCGTACCCCAGTCTTCTCCTTGTCCCCATCCCCATTCTATGTGGGCTCCTTCTTCTCATCCCTGTCCCTGACGCCCTCGTAGAACTTGACAGAGAGGCTAACAATGTCGTCATCACTCAGGGCCCCGTTGTCCTGCTCTAGGACCTCACCTCGTTGGAGCCGTTGGGGGACCTCCATCAGTGGGTATGCTGCGTAAAGTCACGCCGCTGCTTCATTTCATCTTTAAAAAGCCCAGGGACCAGTTTATGCACAATGTCCTGGAGGGTCTTGTCAGATCTGATGCTCAGCAGCGGCCGCGTTTTGTGGACCTGCACATGATGCAGGTTTTACAAAAGGAATGCAGGCACTCCACGATGGTGGTGGCGTCGATGAAGTAGCCTCCGCAGAGGGCACACATGAGGTGAGGGTTCAGCTCCGTGATTTTGATCCATGTGGTCCAATGCATGATGCTGGGGTGGGGAGGGGGGCCAGAGCACATAGCCCTGGGCTCAGGGTCCAGCGGGTCCCGGAGTGGGGGAGAGGGGAGGGGAACGCCGCCATGTCGCTCGCCAGGCGCTGGAGGGAGAAGCCCGTAGCCAGAAAGAATGAGCGGAGGGGTGGGAGGGAGAGAGGGGCAGGGAGGGGACCAGGACATAATTTTTTTAATGTTTATATATCTAAAGTTTTGAAAACTAAGATTTCAGCAGTTACTTGTATATTCATGTTCAAAGCAACATTTATAATACATAAAACATGGAAGCAACCCAAGCACTCATTAATGGATAAAGTGTAGTATACATATGCACTGGAGTATCAATTTTAATAAAAAATTCTGAACCTTTGAACTTTGAAGTCATAATGACAAGTGAACTAATCCATTCATGAAAGGGGATATACTAAATAATTCTACTTATATGAAGTACTCAGAGTGGTCAAATTCTTGGAGATTGAAATAATTGTTTGAGGAAATGAGTTATTTCATTATGGGAAAATCTAAAAAGTTCTGAATGGTGAGCCGGGCGTGGTGGCGCACGCCTGTAATTCCAGCACCCGGGAGGCTGAGGCAGGAGGATCGGTGTGAGTTCGAGACGAGCCTGGGCTACAAAAGTGAGCTCAAGGCCAGCCTGAACTGCATACTGAGACCCTGTCTCAAAAAGACAAAAAAAAAATAAAAAGTTCTGAATGGTGTAGCAGTGGTGACTGCACAACCATGTGAATATATTTAATGTCACTCTACTATATATGTGAAATGGTTTCATGGTAAGTTTTCTGCTATTTATGTTTTATCACAATAAAAACAAGTGAAAGTGAAAAAACATTTCACTCCTTTTTCCTATGAGCAACTTGTATGCACACTGACAAATTTATAGTGATAATAATTTGGGTAATTAGCCAGGCGTGGTGGTGCACACCTATAATCCCAGCACTTGGGAGGCTGAGGCAGGAGGACTGGTGCAAGTTTGGGACCAGCCTGGGCTACCAAAGTGAGCTCAAGGCCAGCCTCAATTGCATAGCGAGACCCTGTCTCAAAAAGACAAAAATAAATATAATAATAATAATAATAATAATAATAATAATAATTTGGGTAATTATAAAATAAAAATTATCTCCAAACCTTATTAATTAATGAATTGAACTCCATTAGTCTACAATCTTTTCTCAGGTCATCTTTTGGCTTACACATCATGATGTAGAACTTCCCATCTGATCCTTTTAAAGAGATCTTCTTTGGTTTTTGAAGAGAAGCAAGAATTTCCACCTACATAAGGATGAGATTTAAGACCAAACTTTTTTTTTTAAATTTTATTTATTTATTTATTATTTTTATTCTTGTTTCAGAACCTTTGTTTGTTTATTCACTCATTTTTATGGCTGGCTCAGCCCGCCCCGAGGGCAGAGCTGGCGCAGCATGTGGTGCCAGGGATCGAACCGTGGTCCCTGAAGCCGCTCAAGCTTTCCCAAGCAGGCGCTTTAGACCACTGAGCCATCCCACCAGGCCCAAGACCAAACTTCTTTAAATGTCACCATATTATAAATTATTCATGTAACAACAAAAAAATGGCTGCCTATGAAACATAGTTTCACCCATTAGGAATGAGTATGAGATAAAGAGATCAGCAAAACAAGTACTTACACATGTAAACTGAGATAATTCCCTTTAAAATAGTCATAATAAGATTTTTGAAATATCTACAATTTATGAAATACCTTTCAAACTGTTCTTAATCTAAGAAGTAATTAATAACTGATTATAATTTGTCCTTTGAAAAGAAAAACAAGACCTCAAATTAAGTCTACCTAATGTGGTAAATAAGATGAACAATACCAGGCTAAAATAAAAAATGACAATAATACAAATAATAATAATGATGCATTATGTGGTTGGGTAATTGGCAGGGAAAGAACAAATATTCTGAGCCATAAAAATATGATATATATAGAGCTTTCAACAGAATTTACTTCAGAAAAACACTCTAGTACCATTTCTTTAAAAACAATCATATGAGCTGGGTGTGGTGGCGCAAGCCTGTAATCCCAGCACTCGGGAGGCTGAGGCAGGAGGATCGGTGCAAGTTTGAGACCAGCCTGGGCTACAAAAGTGACCTCAAGGCCAGCCTGAACTGCACAGCGAGACCCTGTCTCAAAAAGACAAAAATAAATAAATAATCATATGGTGGCACATGACTATAATCACAGCACTCAGAAAGGAGCAGAGCAGGAGGATGTTTGAGTTGGAGGCTAGCCAAAATTACACAGTGAGCACAAGATGAACTTGAACTACACAGTGGGAGACTCTGTCTCAAAAAGAAAACAAACAAAATAATATATCTAAACCTACATTTTACACTTTAAAAAACCCCACAAAAATAAACAAACTCTTACTAGCTGGTTTTCACTTATTTCCACGAAGCAAATAAAACTTTTATTTAATTTTTTTCTTTTTTACAACTTGAGGACAAAAAAAAAATTGAAGTCTAAAAACAAAGATTAGAGACAAACTAAAATAATATGAAGCTGGGCGTGGTGGCACACGCCTGTAATCCCAGCACTCGGGAGGCTGAGGCAGGAGGATCGGTGCAAGTTCGAGACCCACCTGGGCTACAAAAGTAAGCTCAAGGCCAGCCTCAACTGCATAACGAGACCCTGTCTCAAAAAGACAAATAAATAAATAAATAAATAAAATAAAATAATATGAAGCCAGGCATGGTGGCGCACACCTGTAATCCCAGCACTTGGGAAGCTGAGGCAGGAGGATTGGTGCAAGTTCGAGACCCACCTGGGCTACAAAAGTGAGCTCAAGGTCAGCCTGAACTGTACAACAGGACTCTGTCTCAAAAAGACAAAAAATAAATAAAAATAAAAATAAAATAATATGAACATGTGGAAAAAAATACTGAACCAAACAAAGAATTTCTTTTTTCAGGCCAGAAATTGAACTCAGGATCTTGTGCTTGCAAAGTGGGCGGTTGTGCCACTGACCTATGTCCCCAGTCAAACAGAACAATTAATTTTCTACAATTAGTATAAGACAGTTTCACTTTTCTATATTTCCAGTTATTTTTCTTAGCAAATAGAATTCATTTAGATTTTTAGCTTGATTTTAAGTTTTTAACTAATCTTTCACATTAAAGTAATAGGGGGGCCCGGCGGGATGGCTCAGTGGTCTAAAGTGCCTGCTTGGGAAAGCTTGGGCAGCTTCAGGGACCGCTGCTCGATCCCCAGCACCACATGCTGGGCCGACCCTGCTCTCGCGGTGGGCTGAGCTGGCCATGGAAATGAGTGAATGAACAAATAAAGGTTCTAAAACAAGAAAAAAAATAAAATAAATAAAATAAAAAATTCTTTAAAAAAAATTACCGTAATAGACATATAAAACTATAGTTTACCGTATCATCAAAACCTGCAATGTAGGCCCAATGTCCAGGAAATGGGTCATAATTAGTATGGGCATCCGGAATTGATGGAAGCGTAGGTATCATGACTGATTGCAAAGGAATGAGGATTTCACTAAATGTTGCTTCCTCTACCAGCTTTTTTAGCATTTTAAAATGAATGTTCATGCTTAAAGTGGAACTACTTCCGTCGACCTAAAAAAGAAAACAGTATGTTTTATCTTTGTTCACTTTTCTAAAAAAAATTTTTATACTCGAGATCAAACTCTGAACCTTGTGGTGCCAGGCTTATGCCACTGAATTATCTCCCAGACCTGTTTACTTTTAAATTATAAAACATTGCACCACAATAAACATTTCACTTTTACATTACCTTAATTATAAGGGTTCAGCAATATAGCTTGTACAGTCTTCCTCACTTACCCTAACTAGGGAATGAAACCAGGGACTTTTTACTAAGGTACAATCCCATCCTTTTTATAAGTTCTCTTTCACCCATCAATAATAGCAATTATGATATAAAACTGCTGAATGACCAAAGGAGACAACTGAATTCTATTATCAGACATTAAAAAGATCTGTAAGTCAAATACATTTTTGGGCTATTAAATTTCACTCTGCAGCAAAATGATAAATTTAGCTAAATTTCTCATTTGGTGTAAAGATTGTACATGTCATTGCAGCAAGATCTATGTGTTTGACTATAGGCTACTCTAGCAGATTACAATTAATAGTACTATCCAATACAAAGTATATGTACTTTTTTGTTGTTGTGTTTTGTGCAGGGTTTCACTACGCAGCTTAAACTCATAGTGATCCTCCTGTTTTCAGCCTCCCCAGTTGCTGGGATTTATAGGTGTGTGCCACCATGCCCAAACTAGATGGCCAGCTCAGTGCACCTGGGGGTGGGGCTGGCATAGCATGTGGTGCCAGGAAAGAACCCAAGTCCCTGAGTTTGCCTAAGCAACAGCTTAGTCCCTGGGCTATTTCACTGGCCCTTATGTGTACTTCTAAAAATATGAAAAATTTTAACTTGAAAGCATTGCTTGCCATGAATATTTTAGAAAAGCTTGAAACCTGTATACATACTATACTTATTACAATGCCAGTGTTTAATAAGTTGGTTATTATCACAACACTGGTTTTGATAATGTCAAGCTCATTAGAACTCAAATGGAATATAAATAATAAAAGCAAACTAGCTCTTTCAAAAGTGGATTCATAAAAGGTGAAATAAAGGGTAATCTGTTTTTATCTAGAAACAATTAATAGACTTTTAATACTGTATCAGTCAAAAGAAATCTGGCTATTTTGCCTTATAAAGTCGCTCTAAGACCACCCCTCTATTCCTATATTTTGAGATAGGACTCCTGCTAAATTGTCTAGGATTAACTCAAACTTGTGACCTTCACACATAAGCCTCATGAATAGCTGGGATTATGGGCATGTACCACGCACTATCTGGCTGTCTTTAGCCTCTCTCCTTTTAAAACATCTTTCTTATAAATTTTAGGTTTTTTATCCAATTCCTAAAGTAAAAATAGTGGGTCACTTCTGTCACTATTTTCCTACTTCATAAATGTTATGGTTTGTGTCTAGATCAGCAGTTCTCAACCCATGGGTCACAAGCCTGGCGGGGTTCACCTAAAGCCATCGGAAAATGTTACTTATTACATTTTGAATCATAACTGTAGCAAAATTACAGTTTTGAAGTAGCCACCAAAATTATTTTTTGGTTTGGGGTCACCGCAACATGAGGAACTGTATTGCGGGGTCACGGCATTAGAAAGGTCAAGAACCACTGGTCTAGATGTTCCCCAAAGCCTCAAAGAGGTTATAGGGATTTTTCAGAAGTCACTAAACCTAGAATGTGTGACTGCTTGGTAGTATACAACGTTTAAATTAAATGAGCTACAATTAAGGGTGAGTGATTGCTGGATCAGTTTATCTATTGGAATGACACTGTCCTAATCTTACTAGATTTGATACAATATAAGGGACAGAAAGAGCCTGTCTGCCTCCCCCCTTGCTTGCCTTTGCTGTTTTCTGCCACCATGAACTGTTTTGCCTCTGGAATACCTTGCCCGACACCCAGCTGAGTATGGACTTAAACCTCTACAAACTGTGATGTTATTGAATCATATATACAATTTAATACATCAGACTAAACTTTTAAATCTTTATTAAGATAAGTCATATAGGGGGGCCCGGCAGGATGGCTCAGTGGTCTAAAGCACCTGCTTGGGAAAGCTTAGGCGCCTGCAGGGACCGCGGTTCAATCCCTGGCACCACATGCTGCTCCAGCCCTGCCCCCAGGGCCGGCTGAGCTGGCCATAAAAAAAATAAACAAGCAAACAAACAAACAAAAGTTCTGAAACAAGAAAAAAAAAAAAAAAAAAAAAAAAAAAAAAAAAAAACAAAAATTCTAAAAAAAAAAAAAAAAAAAAAAAAAAAAAGGATAAGTCATATAGGGAATGGGACTCTCAGTAGTAGAGCACTTGCCTACATTGTACAAGGCCCTAGATTTCATCCCCAGCCTCTTCCAAAGAAAAAGTAACATATAAAGTATACAATTTGATACATCTTGATACATATGCATACCTACCTATCTTAGAACTTTTACTTAATTAACAAAATGAAAGGAAAACATCTCATAGGTTTTATAAAAAATTATACAATGTTAGTCTGTATGCAATAAAGATCTATGATAGTACCGATTTGTTGCACAATTCTAGAAGCTTATCAGTTAGACGAGTTGCATCTCCAACAAATTTTTCTAAAGATGCTTTCATAAGGATAGCTTTATTTAGGATTTCCTTGCATCTGTTCACACGCATAGGATAAGAAGACTGTCAAAAAAAAAAAAAAAAAAAAAAAAAAGAATTAGGTGGAATTCAATGAGAATTGGAAAGCTGAAAATGTGATTGACAAAAAGCCAACTAAAAAATTATTTGCGAGTTTATACTAATATAAATTTTTTGGATTAGTAATACCTTTAAGAGCCACAAAAATGTTAGTACCCTACAAGATGATGAATTCCCTTCTTGTGATCTACACTGAATAATCAGAACTGTGCAAAATAAAGATTTGTCTCCTACAAGACCAAAAAGTAAAAATAACATAATGACCAACTAAACAGAACTATTTTGGAATTTTACATGTATAAAAATGTACTTTTATCTATTTTATGTGTGTGTGTATGTTTCTTGTATTTAGTGCAAAGTCTATAGGGTCTCCCCACACAGATGGGACTTGTAGAGATCCTCCTGTTTTCAGCCTCCTAAGCACTGGGATTACAGGTAAGTGTCATCAAGTCCAATCTCATTTGCTGTCTCAGTGTGCCCTAGGGGTGGGGCCAGCATGGCAGGCCGGGGATGGAAACCTGGTCCCTGCATATGCCTAAGCAGGCACTTTAATCTACTGAGCTATCTGCTCATACTTTTTTTTTTTTTTTTAACGTATTTTCAAAGACTACTTAGTCATACAGAGATATTGTAAGTAAAAAATATGAATTATACTTCACTGTAATTCAAATTGAGTGCTAAAACATGCTTAAAATATATATACACACACACATACATAAAGCATTCATCAAAAGCAGAAGGCATAAATTTTAATTTTATTTTTTCTATAAATTTTAATTTTAAATCTCTCTTTTTTTTTGGTCTGAGACAGGGTCTCACTATGCAGTTCAGGCTGGCCTTGAGCTCACTTTTGTAGCCCAGGCTGGTGTCGAACTTGCACTGATCCTCCTGCCTCAGCTTCCCAAGTGCTGGGATTACAGGCATGTGCCACCATGCCCGGCTTTCTCTATGTATTTTCTAAATTCTCTAAGATACTTTTTTTATATACTTCCACTAGAAATACAATAGTTCTTTTAGTATTGCTGAATTTAGGTACTTTCTATTAACATTCTTTGAAAAAAATATGTAACCATTTACTAGACTTCATAAAGAAAATATGTTTAATGTTTTATCTCAACTATGTTAGTCATACAAAAAGAGAAAATATATATTTATACACACATAAATATGTCACTTAGTTTAGCTTCCTATTGGTATCTCCCCCTTTTTTTGAGACATGGTCTTACTATGTATTGCAGACTAGTCTTAAACTCATTAATGTAGCTGAGATTGGTCTTCAGCTCACTGAGATTCTCCTACCTCAGCCTTCCCAGTGCTGAGATTACAAGTGTGTGCTACCATGTCCCCAGTAAGTGTAATGCCATACTTTTTAAAAAATGTATTCCAATTACTCACCAAATATGGACCAGAAACCCTAGAACTTTCATGCATCTGTTAACATTAAATAATGAAAGCTATATAAAATAATAAGAGAAATTCTGGTGATTAATATGTTACCTTTGACACAGCTGTCATCATCCACATTGCTTGCTGAGGGTAGGCTAGAAACACTTTGGCTATTATTTCCATCAAGACAACAAAAACTTCATCATAGGAATGACAAATTCGAGAGATCAATTGTGAAAAAGCAGTCAAAAATTGATATGGAGCTAACTGATTTGTGTGTTCTGTGATAACCTTATTTATTTTAGCTAAGTCATTTCTCATCTGTACACGATCAGAACGGCCAGCTATAAACAACAAACAAACAAACAAACAAACAATTAGAAACAGCAAAGAAAAAATCTAATAATAACCATTTTGCAGAAGAAAAATTAAAGGTATGTATTATGAATGCATGTATCTATTTATTTAAGATAGGGTCTCACTATATAACTCGGACTGGCTTCAAACTAAGTTCATCCTAAGTTATCCTATTAAGTACTGAGATTACAGGCAATTGCTAACATGCCTTGCAAAAATTTTTTTTAATTAAAAATTTTTATTAGTACATGTTTGCATAATGATTTACATAGCGATTGTATTGCTCATGATGAGTTAATACTCTATAAATAGAACATCTTAATTCTTTTTAACTTTCTTTCTTCTACTCTTATTCCCAAAACAGTTTAAACAGCCTTAAAATGTATTATTTCCATATCCAAAGCTATCGCACCTGCCAATTTGTAAAAAAAAAAAAGAAATGGTTCTGTATAAGAAGAAAAAAGAGCCAACAGGCATTAATTTTTACCAAACATTATAATTTTTAGGGTAACTTATTCAGCTTAAACCATCATCTTTTAATATGTGCTGGATTGAAACTTGAAAACCCTGAATTGTAACTATAATGATGTTTTTACATTCTCTTCTCATATTTATAGAGTATTTTCATTATAAAATTCACACATTGCTTTTAATAAATTAAGGCTGTCAAGTTATGGTTATACAAAAGTTACTATTATTTCTAGTCACTGAAAATATTTACAAGAGTTATACCTTTTTCCCACTCAAATGCCTTAGCACCAAAATCAAGCCATAGTGATAACATTCGTGGCATTGACTGATATATGAATTGATTTCCATACTGTAGTGATCTGTAATTATACAGATAAAAATATTATTAGCATAGTGATCATTTTTATGTTATTTCAATTATATATATTTTCTGACAAAAATTTCTTAACAGAGGTATTTCTAAAAATTTATGTATTTGGTACAAGGTCTCTCTACACGGCTCAGACTCATAGTGATTCTCCTGCTTTTAGCCTCCCCACAGCTGGGATTACAGGCGCGTGCCACCACACAGAGACTCAGTTGCCAGTTCAGTAAGCCCCAGTATGCGGGACCAGGATGGAACTCTGGTCCCTGAGCTTGTCAAAGCAGGTGCTCAATCTGCTGAGCTATCTCATTGGCCTAACTGAGGTATTTTTTCAGATGAGTTCTTCAGAGTGTCATGCCCACACCCTGCGCTCTGTATAAAACTATTGCAAGGACAATATGCAGTATGTCAACTGTTAAAAAAAAAAAAAAAAAAAAAAAGTAATGTTTAAAAGGATAGCCAAGTACAAACCAAAGGTGGGAAAAAGCTTCAACTGATAACTGTCAGTAAAGGGACTCCCAGCTGGTGAGGGTGATTTGGAAGCAGATCATAGGAAAAATAGTTTACATTCTGTCACCCTTAGAGGAACAGTTAGAGACTACAGCTTGCTTTTTCCAGTATCCTAAATCATATCAGTGAAAAACAACAGTCATTACACAGCAGGAAAGAAAGGAGGAGGAGAAAACATTGGATCATTGTGGAGAAACGACCCACTTCAGTGTTACAACTGAAAGTTAGAAACTGAACGCAGTAATTTGTAGTTGACTGCAATCACTGAGGATTCTGCAGCTTCCTGTGTCTTACCTAGACCCTTTCAAAGTATCAAAGTCAAAAAGGAACATAAGAAGACATTGTTATTTCACATAAAAAGAAATAAGGCCCAGAAGAGGTTTTTCTTTTTTAAATGAGGTATAAAAAGTAAAGCCATATTAATATGCTGAGCTGTAAAAGGCTCAAGTAAACTTGCAACATTGCCAGCTCTGCTGATAACTCACTACTATTATGGACTATTGGACTATACATACAGCTACTTTCTTCTCATTCAATAAGATTTGTACTAATATTGTTTAGAAAAGTTACCATGTCTGTATCTTGTACCCTGAACAACTACTATGAAGACAACAATATACAATGTATTAATTATTTTAACTGCCCTACTAACCTGTTTTGAAGCTGTTATATTTTTCTCATTAAAATTAATAAAATTAAAAAAAAAAAGATGAGTTCTTCATGTAGCTCAGGATAGCCTTAAACTCATTATGCAGCCTTTGCTGGCCTCAACCTTGTGGCATTCCTCCTGTCTCAGCCCCCTAATTGGTAGTATTATAGGCATGTATCACCATGCCTGCCAATATTCTTGAATTTATATGGCCTCCACCAAAAATTATAAAAGGTCAGAGCTACTCAAAGTCCTACCAATCCTTTAAAATTATCCTTAAGGTCTGTGCCTTCATTTATATTCATGGCCAAGAGATTAGGTTAGGTCCATGATTATTTTCCTTGGAAATCATAACAACTCTGTCTTCCCAATTCCTCATTTCTTCCTTCCAATACATAGTAGACTAATATTCCTGACATTCAGGCTGTCATGTTTTTCCCTGCTCAGAAACAGGAATATATAATTTATACATTATAGTATGTGAAATACTGCTGAGGTGTCAAATATTCATAATCTTCTTCTTTATAACTTTCTGATCTTCATTAGTATATACTGTTCATTAGGCCTGTGAGCAAATCACTCAATCTTATTAAATATGTGCAATTACTAATGTTCTCTTCTTACTGTTTTTTGAAGACTGGCCATCAGTTCATCAAAAAATTTTTATTGTATAAAATTATAGTTCTGAACCCATAAGCTAGTAACTTGAATTTTGATCTCAGATATGCCCAAAGTCAATGCCTGCTAGATTTGTCTGGTTCATTTTTGGCATCTTAGTAACACTAGACAGATACGTTTGATATTTACATTATTTTGGTATCTGCTTGTATATTCCATAATGTATTGTCACTTAAAACATTTTAGGTACTTCACATTTCTCCCTCTATTTCTGAAAAAATTATTTTGGGGGCTGACAAGATAGCTCAGTGATCTAAAGGGTCTGATGGGCAAGTTTTGGTAAGTAAGGACTATGTGCCGTGCCAGCCCTGCACCCAGGGTGGGCTAACCCAGCCACCAAAAAAAAAAAAAACACAGAAAAACAAAACAAAACAAACAAACAAACAACAACAACAACAACAAAAAAAAACAAAGAATGGGCCCAGCGGGATGGCTCAGTGGTCTAAAGCGCTTGCTTGGGAAAGCTTGGGTGGCTTCAGGGACCACAGTTTGATCCCCGGCACCACATGCTGTGCCAGCCCTGCCCTCGGGGTGGGCTGAGCCGGCCATAAAAATGAGTGAATAAACAAACAAAGGTTCTGAAACAAGAAAAATAAATAAACAAATAAACAAACAAACAAACAAATAAATAAATAAAATAAAATAACAAAGAAAAATTTTGGTACCAGAAATTGAACTCACAACTTTGTACTTGCAAGGTGGTTACATCCCCAGCCCTTTCCCTCTCTTAGCTCCATAGAGTCAAATATTTATACTTAATCAGTAAAAAAACAAAAGAATAAAAACAACCCCAAAAAAGCTCTATTCAAGATAAACTCAGTTACTCAGATAAATACATTTGAATAATTAACCTAACAAATTAATAATGTATGAAAATGGCACAATATACTGACTATAATACATTGACATATGAAATTAAGTTACATTTTACTTGTTTTTTAGTTTAAGAATACTCTCTGTAGTCTAATGTCAAAATTATTTTCTTAGATGCTATTTCTCATGAGAATGGACTAAGAAAAATATTTCATTAAATTTTAATCATCAAAAACAACAACAAAAAAAGGGAGCTGGGCATGGTGGTGCATGCCTATAATCACAGCTCTAGGGAGGCTGAGACAGGAGGATCAGTGTGAGTTCAAGACCAGCCTGGGCTATAAAAGTGAGTTCAAGGCCAGCCTGAAATGCATAGCGAGACCCTGTCTCAAAAATGCAAAGAAAACAAAACAAAAATCCCAGCAACTTAATCATCCACTGTATTGGGATTAGGACCTTCTATATTCTATGGTTGGGGACTTAGAGGATGAGGGTGAGGGTCTGGAATGCAAAAGGCAATTTTTATTACATAAACTCAGCACTGTTGCATTATTTTAAATACATTAATATATTTTCACCAAAAATTATTTGTTTATTTAATGTATTTGGTACAGGGTCTCACTATGGAGCTAATACTTGTAGTGATCCTCCTGTTTTCAGCCTCCCCAACACTGGGATTACAGGTGTGTATCACCATACCTGGTCTCCATGGTCAGTTCAGTGTGCCTGGCTCAGTGCCTGGTGTGCATGTGGTGCCAGGAATTAAACCCAGGTCCCTGTGCTTGCCTAAGCAGGTGCTTAGTCCCCTGAACTATCTTGCCAACCCTTTAATATTTATTTTTAATAATTTCCTCTTAAAGTTATTATTATTATTATTATTTGCAGGACTGGGGTTCGAACTCATGACTTTGTACTTGCCAAGCAGGCACATGTGCCATGGAGCTATCCCCCTAGCCCCTTAAAGTTGTTTTTAAAAGGGAACAAAAAAAAATGGAATCTAGGAAACAATTTATATTTTATCAGAGGCAACAGGCTGAACCAATGACAAAGGAGAAAATGTCTTCAATATGCTAAGATATGTGGTAACTGTTACTTCACATACTTAATCTGCATACAAGCAGTTCTTACACTTACCTTCCAAAATGAAGAACTATATACCTGATGAGATCACCTTGCTTTTCCATTTTGTTGTCTGTTACCATGGGCATCAATTTGTCATAGTACTTAGCAAGGTAGAAATGTCCATCCTCCCATTCTGGCAGGAACAAGATGACATCCTACAAAAACAAAGGAAATACCTAAGAATATCTCACATTATACTGGGAAGAGTAAAGTGTAGATAGATGATTAAGGATCAAAAAATACAAGGCCCATACAGAGTTGACACTGTTGCATGTGACTTTAGTTTGCTATATGTCATGACAGTATCATACAAAATTCCATCCATTCTATAAACTGATCTTTGATATATATGCAATACAGAACCTAGAAATAATGATGTTGTATATTTTCTTGAACATGTTTATAGTGACATACTGGGGTCATGCTATAGTCTCAATAAAAGCTTCTTTTTTTTTTTGTGCCTGGCTCAGCCTTCCCTGGGGGTGGGCATGGAGCAGCATGTAGTGCTGGGGATTGAACTATGGTCCCTATGCTTGCCTAAGTTTGCCAAAGAAGGCACTTTAACTGGTGAGCTATCTTGCCAGCCCAATAAAAGCCTCTTATCATTGAGATGTATTAAAAATATCTTCTATCTTCCTATCTGTAGCTTGCTTCAGATAGAAAGATTTTTAATTTATTTATTTATTTATTTTTAGCTCAGCCTGCCCTGGAGGTGGCGCTGGCACAGCATGTGGTGTCAGGGATTGAACCACAGTCCCTGTGGTTGCCTAAGCAGGCACTTTAGACCCCTAAGCTATCCACGGGCCCCTAAAGTTATATCTTTGGTTTGTTTTTTTTTTTTCAGTACCGGGTACTGAACTCAGGACCCTGAGCTTGCCAGGCAAGTGTTTATCCTACTGAGCTATTTCCCTGGCCCCCCTTTTTTTTTTTTTTCTTATCTTTTGATAAATAAAAGACTTCTTTTATGGTCACTGGTGTGCTTGCCTGGCATGGTGGTACACATCTATAATCTAAGAACTCTGGGAGTCTGAGGCAGGAGCATTGCAAGTTTAAACCCAGCCTGGCAAAGCTGGTAAAACCTCATCTTAAAACAATTTTTTAAAGGTCTGGAGATATAGCTCAGTATGAAGGCTGTGGGTTTAATCCCTATTACTGCAAAGAAAACAGGCTTTCTCCTAGACCTATTAAGTAACAGAAGGCCATTGTTGTTTGCAGTATGAAGAAATCATGCTGTTGATATTTTTTCCCCTGTAAGTTGGATCCAAATGATACACTGTTTTCTTGATTAAAAGGATAGAAAGAATATTTTCATTCGGCTCTGCCAACTTGTGATCGAGGTTTTATTTTCTTGTATATCTCTTTGAAACTGTTTCATGCGATCTATGTCTTTCCTATATTGCTCCGTCAGGGAGTCCATCATTTTTCTATTCTCCTCTAATTTTTTACTGATGTCTTCTTTAATAGTATTGAAATCTGTCATTATGGTTATCCTTTCTCTCTCTAATTCAGAGATTATTTCTGTTCTGTTCTCCTTTCTACTTTGGTGTAGTTGTTCCCCTACTTGGGATGCTATTGATTTAGGCATGTCTTTGTCAACTTTAGATATTATTTCTGCTCTATGTCCTCTATACGTTTCTCCAGCCGTTTTTCCACTTCATGTATTTCTTTTTTTACTTCAGATGTTATCTCTGATCTCAGTTGCTCTATAAGTTTCTGCACTTGTGTGTCTGCCTCAGATG
>PVJA010020250.1:0-37223 GCA_004027025.1 Myocastor coypus | reverse complement strand
AATTCCAAATTTACAGAATGAATTTCAATTTATTACTGATCCAACGCTGCATTTTAGGAAAGTAATTTCTTTTTTGGGTGGGGGGTAGGGTCTACAGGATGTTCAGGGTCTCACTACTAGATCATACTTGTAGTGATCTGCCTGTTTACAGCTTCCCGAGAGCTGGGATTACGGGTGTGCACCACCATGCACAGTCTCAGTTGCCATCTCAGGGTGCCCCAGGGGCGGGGCCGGCATGGCAGGCCTGGGGATGGAACGCCCTGCACCTGTGCCTGCTTGCAGGCGCCTTAATCCTCTGAACTATTTGTTTGGCCCAGGAAAGTAATTTTTAACAGTTGGAAGTTTTATGTCTTGGCTCAATTTACTATTCATGTCATAGTTATTTAAGCTAGATAAACTAGTTCCTTCTTATTTATAGTGGCCAGACCCCTGACAGAATCCGAAAACATTTGGGAGAACTGACTCCCAGGACACTTTATTTTCTTCTATGCATATATAACTAAATATTATAGGCAGAATAAGATATCAATAGTAATTAATAATAGAATAATTATGTGGGATGCTTAATAAAATAGTGTGGTCTTGCTCTTTGGGACCATTGTTTAATAAAATAAGAGTTTCTTAAAGACAAATACTAAAACGCTGGAAAAATTGACCTTATAATAAATGATTTGTGTTGTGGGCAGGACTGAATAGGATGGCATAAGATTTCATCACACTCTCATAATAATGAATAATTGAAATTAATTAAATATTTTAATTATTAATTATTATGATATAAATTATTTATTAAGAATGTATTATGTGGGGCTGGGGAGATTGCTTAGTTAGCTCAGTGGTCTAAGCAACTGCCTCATAAACCCAAGGATCCAGGTTTGATGCCCGGTACCACATGCCATGCTGGCCTTTGGAACCCTAAGCATGGAGGCAGCCCCAGAACCAGGCATGGTGGGGATGCCTGCAATCTCAGTGCTGGGGAGGCAGAGACAGCAGTATTACTGTAAGTCTGAGCTGTGTAGCAAGACTCTGTACCAAATGAATAAATAAATGAGTAAATAAAAGATTAAAAATATTTTTAAAAATAATTTATTTTTCATTAAATAATTTAAATAACTTAAATTGAGTTTATTTCTGGGATTTTTACTTAGTTTTGCATCAATGGAACCAATGTCACAGAAAATAAACTGACAGATAGTGAGGGAGTACTGCATATATATAATCTTTGCATATATCTTTATACAATTCTTGAACATTGTCTTTCATCTGAAAGAAGGAATCTCTACTTTTCTTGCATTTTAAATATATTAAGAAATTTTGGGGCTGGGGAAATAGCTCAGTAGGATAAGTGCTTGTCTGACAAGCTTAAGGGCCTGAGTTCAATCCCCTGTCCCACAAAAAAAAAAAAAGAAATTTTAAATTATAAACAAATATTACCCAGGACAAAAGACACTCAGTCATTTCTCTGATCTTCTGTTCTTCATCCTCTTTTTATGGATGGTGGTATTGATAATCAAACTCATAAAAAAAAAAAAAAGAAAAAGATTGGGCATTGAGGCTCATGCCTGTAATCCCAGCTCTTGGGAAGCGGTAAACAGGCGGATCACTGTGAGTCTGATCTCATAGTGAGTCCGATCTAGTAGCGAGTCTCAGAACACACTGATCACTATGAGTCCTATAGACCCTTCCCCCACCCCCAAAAAAACGAAAAAGGAAAACAAAACAAGACAAAACTCATGACCTTACATGCACCCAGCAGGCACTGTGCTGCTGCTGAGCTGGCTCCCAGGGTAGGCATCTATCTGTCCTATAACATTCCGGCCTTGTTGCTTCGTTTTCCTTTCTTTGTTCTTCTGTGTCTTTGCTTATCCTCTGTTCAGCTCGTCAATTATCTCCTAAAACCTGGTACTGTTCAGACAAAAGATTCATATATTTTTGTTCCTCTTTTTTTCCTTTCAATACTCAAGATAATAGATAAAAATTATGAAGAACTTACTGTGTGCCAATATTATTGCACTTAATATGCAATATTTACTTTAATCTTTATAAAACTGTCAGAGGTAGGAACTATTATTAAAATTGGTCTTCATATAAAAAATTGAGGAATTGAGAAGTTCGGCATCTTGCCCTAAATCTTGCCAGGAAAAAATGGAAAAGCTTGAATTCAAATTCAAAGATCTTTCCAACTTAAATAAGGAGCCTTAGTTTTACAATCCACTGCCTTGTTTAATTTTACTCTATTGGCCAGAATGCTACCAGTTCATTAAGGTTACATAACCCATTAATGTGTTACCGCTTCTAGTCACCATACATTAGTACCAATTACTAGCTTATCAGCTCAGCTGTGACAGGTGACATGTGCTGGACATTAGAACTCAGAAGAAGAAATGTGAGTTTTAAATGAAAGAAGCTTAATTTTCTAGAAAATTCTCTAAGTGTTTTTATAACAAGAAGTATTACTACACATTTCTTTTGATCTAGGATTGTATGGATAGAAAGGAGTAATATATAGAAAAGACAATGCAATGTCTTTTGCAAAAAAAAAAGAGGCAGCAAAACACAGGCAGGGATAAGGGTTATTATGATTCTGAAGGAGAAATGAGACTTGAACAAGGTTGGCACTGAAGTGAGAAGAGTAAGGAAAACCCTAAGCACATAAAAATGTAGTGATATAAATTCTATTTAATCCAACAATACAATAGATAACATAAGGTGGTACCCAAAGAACTGTAGAGAGGAAATGATGCAGTTTTGGGATCTGGATGCAAAGGGTTCAGAGCTAATACATTAGGGTTCTCAGGTGGCAGCCAGCTGAGCTGCCCTGCATTCCTAGATGTACACTACACTAGATTGGGATCACTACCATAGATTTTCTTCTAATAAATGGAAAAGAGCAGATAAGGCTCAGTAGACCCCTTTTGCTTCTCGTTCCAGCTTTAAGATCCTCAACCACGCTGCCAAAAGCTTTTAGACTTCCACACTAACAACTTTACTTTCCAAACACCTCCTGTCTCTTAAAGTGACCTCTTGCTTCTTCTATAAAATTGCCTGCTGTCAGCATCCAGGGCCTTGCCTGAGATGCCTCCCTTGCTTATCTGACAGCTTCTGCTCGCTGGTTCTGTGTCCCTGTGTGAACCCCTGCAGTGCATTAGCATGCTTCATATCTTAGAGTCCATTTATATAACCATCTGTGGTATGGGCCCACCTGGATTCAATGGCATCTTTTCTTATATTTTTTTATTAATCATCTCATATGCTCTGTTCTACGTGGTAGTGGACTATATTTGGTTTAGATTTCTAAAAACTGAAGTTATAATCTTCATCTTGTTTTTTTTTTTTTTTAATTGCAGAATCCTGGACAAAAACAAAATGTTATTAGGCCTCTACTTACAATTTTAAATCCTATCTTTGGTGGACTCTATAAGATAATGTTTCAAGATTCTTGAAAAGGCTAATTATAATTGCTGTGTAACCCATATGATCCTCTGGTATACTTGTCTCCAAGTTCTGCTGCCGTGTGAAACATAATCTAATAAAAATAGCTTAATACCGGGAATTATTTCAAAAATTCCAAACCATATAACTGTTTGTTGTACAACACTAAATACAGAATTTCTAACCCAAAGCCATTCTCTGGTGCTCTTGCATTTCAAAGATAAACTGAAAATTACAACAAACCCCTCTAAAAAGACCTTTTCCAAAATCCTGATCCTCCCTCCTTTTACTTCTTTGTTGCCACCCCTTCTCCTATCTGATCAAGCCATGCCTTTTCTTATCTATTTTCTCTTTATGTTGTCATAAGACTAGAAATTGGGCTAACAAAGTCAGATGTTTTAGAGAAAACAGAGTGGCTAAAACAGTCTCATGCTATTTCACAACTATCATATTTCAAGTATAGTTTCTTTTTTCCAATTTATTTTATTGTTTAAGTTTAACAATGGTTATATTACATATTTTCATCATCAGATCAGTTTATCAAGTATAGTTTCTTACAATTATTTTTTCTTTTTCCTGCAGCACTGATCAATATCCTAGGCTCATGGAAGCCACTGAATAAATGCCTGCTTAATTGTGTGGTAGAGCATAGAAAACACTGAACTTAGAGTAGGTCTTACTACTAAAGGGACTTTTCCATGACTTCTTAGCAGTTTGAGTTTGAGTTAGCTATATACTGAGTTTTATTTATTTTGTCTGTATAAGAGGGCTGCTAACTTCTATAACATATGGTTGCAATAAATGTTAAGTAGAATAACATGTGCATGTTCTGATACTGATTAGAACATTAAATATTGATGCTAATATTGAAAAGCTTACTCTGTGGGTATAGAGAGATGCAAGCTAAGCCCTATAATGGAGAAGAGCTGTGTGGTATTTAGACATTGTTGTTGTTTGTTACTATCTTCAAAGTAGTTGCTCAGATTGACGATATAGACATGAAAAATTGATCTAACCATTGTTACTCTCCTACTATCTTGCTGGGAAATTTTGTGTCATTGTTTTTATTGCTTTTTCTTTAAAACAAAAAGAGAAGAACAGAAATCAGGCTCTCATTGCCCTTGATTTTCTTTTCTACTGTTGTGATGTAGAATGTCGTCTGAAAGTCTGTGTATTCAGAGGCAGAGCTTTGATGAAGCAATTAAATCTTGCGTCCACTAGTTACTTCTCAATGTGCTGTACCATTGATGAGTTCAGAGCTAAAGGTACTATTAAGAGGTGAAGCCTAGCCTGGCAATGTGTGTGACTTTTGAGGGCAGGTAGTCTCCCTGGCACCTTTTTTTTCTCTGCTTCCTGAATAAGGTGAGCAGCTTTTCTCTCCCATGCCTTTTCTACATATATTTCTGCCTTGCAAACACCTTGCCCATGGACTGAATCTTCAGAACTGCTAGCCAAATAAAATTTCTCCTTCTGTTAGTTGTATATGCTGAGAACTGTGTCCCAACAACAAGCAAGCTGAATAGTATGTCTACAAAGTAAAAGCCCTGAATGAGTGAATTTGAAAAATCACCCAAATTCTTACTGGTTCTTTCCCTAATCAAGAAGCAACATGTCAGTGAGTGATGGTAATAAGATACTTTTTAGTCCCCAAAGCACTGATGCAAAATTGAATGCAAAAAAGAAGAAAGAGGAGGAAGAGGAAGAGGAGAGCAGAGGGAAAAGGAGAAAGGGAAGAAGGAAAATGAGAAGTTGAAGGAGAGGAAGAAGAGAAAGCAGAATAAATTGTACGCATAGAGGACAGTAACCAGCACCAGTTAAAGAATCTGTATCATTTGCATCACTGGGAATATTACCATACCTTCAATAAATATAAGCCGGTGCTATCAGTGATAGAGATTATATTGGACTCATAAAAAAATAAGAAAAACTAATTAGTGAGCAGTTAATTAATTTGAATTTATTCAACTTAATAAGACTTTACAGTTTATTCAGCAATTCTTCTTACTACTTTGGTGTCAAATTTTCTTTTCATGATACAAAGGTAACAATGCATAGTAATTGTTTATGAAAGTTATATAGGGAAATAAAAAGAAGAATATGAAAAACCAACAAAACTATTACACTTTCCCAAATTTTTATTGTTGATTAATCATCAGATTCATAAAACTTGAAAGTGTAAAAATCACTAGCCTATTGCACTCACAATTAACTAGTGTTCGTTATTGCCATCAGCAGTGGCGTTATCATTAATAACACTGAAGGCACATTTTCTGAACAATGATATCTGATTATTCAAGAGTGTTGGATTTTTAAAGCTACCTGACCCTCGCAATTTCAGACCATAAAAAATCATTTTCACTACTTTGAGAAGAATAAAATATGCAAAAAGAGAAGGGAAAAGCAGATTTTTCCCTCTGTTCTGTGGTAATCCTGTGTGTTAAATCTTTGCAAGTGTGGAAATGATGTGGAGGAAATCGTGTCCAGTGGAGAAGGAAGGCTGGAGTATGATTAGGGAGCAGCTATCAGGTTTGCTGAGGATAAACAACACAAATACCAACAATAATTTTAAGTTTAGAGCTGCTATTTGAATTCCCAAGCTTTGAAGAAAATTTTAACAGATATATTAGAAAAACTCTGGTAAATAACTTTATGAAAGGTGAAGGTGCATGCAAAAAGTAGATTTTAATTTCCCAATAAAGGCTTAATTTCAACACCCTTTTGTTGGGAGCCTGAGGCGTAGCTCAGTTGTTTAAGCACCTGCTCTGGAAAACGTAGTCAGGCAAAGGGGACAAGGGTTACATCCCCAGCTCCACAAGCTTTACCCAACCCACCTTTAAGGTAGCCTAAGCAAGCACTTCCCGCCAAAAAAACAAAAAACAAACAAACAAACAAACAAAAAAAAAACCTTTGAGTAACTTTTGAATATATCTGTAATGTAAATTAATATACAAACTTTTACTATAACTAGTGACTTGTATAGTTTAAGAACTTAAATAATGAATTTATGTCTGTGATTAAATGTGAAAAAATGACTATAATTGCCACTGTTTTTCTCATTTATTAAATATTTATATAACCATATAATTTTCTCTATGAATTTGATTCAAGAAATAATTTTATTTGAATATATCAATGTTTAATGTTATGATAAGTTATCTCAAACTTATTCTTCAGACATGGTGATACCAGGAGTAAAGGGAACTGACAATTTGGGAACTGGCTTTTAGTGCTCAGCTACCGATCTTTTCTCCAAACTAAAGATATACAGTGAGAAGTTTGGATTGCTCAAGCAATATCAGACCCTCTTGATAGTTGTATATTTTTAATTAGTCTGAAAATATAGTTTTATATAAGGGGACACATAAAACAAACTCATTTCAGTCAATGATGAGAATGGCTACTATAGTAAGCATAGTCTGAGCTAAAGTAAGCTATATCACAGAATTGTCTGTCTCCTAGGGAAAATAATGTAATCTCCAACATGGCAGCATTCAAAGGTCTACAATAAGCATTCATATTTTATTGCTTTAGGTAAAGCATCTTACTCTTACCTTTTCTTCTGAGTTAAGAATTAGTAATTGCTAAGATTGTGACACTATTTTATTGAAATTCCAGTGCATGCATTGGAAAGAATAAATAGAAACGAGTCTCATCTTGTCCGTTTGCATGGATTATTCATATGGAAAAGCTATCTTGAAGTAATTACAGCAGTACTGGCTTGCACAATAGATGTATATACCATCTTGGTCAGGTTTATTCTGAGGGTGTGTATGTGTATGCTTGGTACTGCAGGGGAAGCTAATAAGTACAACTATGTATGTTCTAACCAGATATCAAAGAAAAATTTAATTGTTTCTCCTTTAAGCCTATAACAGACTATACTAATGTATGCTGAATTGAATCAAGAAATATCTTAACTGTTTTCTTTTATGTTTTCAATTTGGAAATTCTTCATAGAGTCTTCCCTAATGTTCATTTGCTTGTGATTTTTAAAGATGCTTTTTCAGTAGGATGGATCTTCAGCTCTTTGTGTGTGAAGAGCGGGAGAGGATGGCATGTGTATCTGTAGCGTCTCTTCTATCTTTATACTTCCTACAAAATTCTTTAAAGATGAATGGTAAACTTGCTTGTGAGCATAATTGATTCTTGAAATACGCTTATAATCCAAAGAACTTGTAAATCAAAGTGAATTTCCCCATAAGAATTAATACAAACAGATTTTTCCACAGCACAGAATTATCCACACAAAATGGTTGCAATACTGTAATACAACAACAACAACAATAATAATAATAATAGTGGAAATACAAAGTATAAAGAAAAGTAAATATTAATCTGTACTTACATTTGAAAACTTTTGTGATTGTGTGAGACAGAAGACAAGAGAGTTATTGTGTAGATTTACTTTCACTGTCACTAGCAGAATCACTGCTATTTATTGGCTCAATAGAATCTTTTATGTTTTGCACAGGTTTAGCAAAGAATCTATCCAAGGACACTTGCCTTTTCCTGCTTTTGAAAATTTGATGAAAATATAATGTTGTATTGTCATTAAATAGATTCATCACTTGCATTGTTATAGCCTTACTTGGTTGGTGCTTTTCTACAAAATTTTGCACTGTTTTCCATATTTTACACACCTAATCTCACTTGAAGTAAGAGCTTCTTCCACCTTTTATTCCTCTTCCTTCTAAGAAGAGATATCCTCGGGGGGCTGGGGAGACAGCTCCGTGGCACAAGTGTCTGCCTGGCAAGTGCAAGGTCATGAGTTTGAACCCCGGTCCCACAAACAAAAAAAAAAAAAAAAAAAAAAAAAAAAAAAAAAAGAAGAAGAGATATCCTCCATAACTTCTTTCTGTTCAGAGATAATCACTTAAAATCCTGTGGAGAATGGGGGAGAACTACTCAGTTTTTAAATTTTTATGTATGTATGTTTGTATGTATGTATGTATGTATGCATGTATGTATTTATTTATTTTTGTGATACTGAGGATTGAACTCAGGACCTTGCACTTGCCAGGCAAGTATTTATTCTACTGAGCTGTCTCCCCGGCCCTTAGTTGTGATACTATGACATTCAGCATCATCTATTACTTGCATTGCAAGATATTGCTTATTTATCCAATTAAAATTGATTACAAATGTTTTCTGGATTGGTAGAACATTTGAAGAACAAGCTGAAGTGCAAAGGTTTTTCTTTTTAAAGAAATAAAAAACAGTGATTGAGAAAACAGCATTAGAAGCGATACAAGATTTTACTAAACTAAGTAATAGGAATTCAATGGTAGTTGCTATATTATGTGATGCTATCTTCAGATTAGCTGATCAGATTACCAGATATAAATGGGCAAGATTCATTAAAAAAAGCCAAACAATAACAATATCAAAGAAGTTATAAGAAATTCAAAATAGAAAAAAAAAGTAAAAGGAGAAAAAAATTAAGCCTTAATTACCTCTTTCAAAAGACCATCAGAAAGTGACAATACATTGATCCAAACTATTAAGCATATATACCTAAATATATCTTTTTTCCCTTCTTTTGTTTATCCTTTTCCCCATCCCAGTTCTTCCTTTCCATTGAACAAATTCTTTCACTTTCACGGTATCTGTTGTACCTTTTAGATTTTAATTATTCTTTCAAGTTTTCACACTAGTGAGAGAATATGATTTTTGCACATGTGGATCTGATTTATTTCACTTACCAATAGTCTCTGGCTGCACCTATTTATCTACAAGAGGTTCAAGTTTATCTTTTTTATAGCCTAATAATGTTTCATGTGTAAAAATACCATATCTCTTATATCTATTCCTCCGTTTATGGGCATTTGGGGTATTTCCAGGATTTAGCACTGACAAATTGTGCTGTTACAAACATGGGTGCACATATATTGCTGTGGTGTGACTACTTCAGTTCTTTTGGAAAAATAGCCAGGAGGGGAATAGCTGGCTTGAATGGGACCTCTAATCCTAGTTTTTTGAAGAATTTCCATTTTTATTTCCGTAATGGTTTTTCCAGCTTGCACTCCCACCAATGGAGTATTCCTTTATCCCCTCAACCTCTCCCACATTTGTTATTGATTGAGTTCTTGAAGATAGCAATTCTTTCGGGTGTATGATGGAATCTCAGTGTTGTTTTCATTTGCATTTCTTTAAAGACCAGTGGTGTTGAACATTTTTTATATATTTATTTGCCATTAGTATCTCTTTGTGAAATGTATATTCATCTTAGATGCCCAGTTTTGGGTTGAGTCTTTAATTTTGGAGGCCTGATTTTTTTTTTTAAAAATCTTCATATGTTCTAGGTAAGACTCCTTTCTCTGAAGGATAGTATGATATAATTGTTTACCAATACATGGGTGTTCTTTTTATTCTGTTGGTAATTTCTTTTGATATATAGAAACTTTTCAAAAAGATGAGATTTCCATTGTTGATTCTTTGGTATTTCTCGTGTGGTTTGATTTTTATTCATGAAGTCTTTACCTACCCCTATGTCTTCAATTTTTCTACCTAAGTTCTCTTCCAGAAGATTTAGAGTGCAGGCTTAATATTAAATCTTTGTTACATTTTGACTGTAGTTTTGTGAATGATGATAGGTCTGAGCTTATTTTAAGCCTTTGGTATGTGAAAGCCAATTTTTTTGCGCCATTTATTCAAGAGGCTGTATTTGTTGTAGCAAACATACTTGGTTCCTTTATCAAACATAAGGTGGCTTAGTGTGCTTGTAGTTGTATCTATATCTTCTAATCTGATCCATTGATTCCCAGGTCTGGCTTTTCTTTTCTTTTTTGCCAGTACCATGCTGATTTTATCACAGTGGCTTTGTAGTATAATTTCAAGTCTGAGATTGTGATGCCTCCTGCCTTTCCTTTGTTATCCAGGATTATTTCAGCTGTTCTAGGTCTCTTCTGCTTCCAGAGGAATATTAAGAATTTTTTTCTAGATCAATGAGATATAGTAATAGAATTTTAATTGGTATTGCATTGAATCTGTATAATAATTTTGGAAGTATAGCCATTTTCACAATATTGGTTCTTCCTATCTAGGAACAAGGAATATTTTACTTTTTCTGAAATCCTCTCAAATCTCCTTTTTCAGAGTACCATATTTTTCAGTGTTTAAGTCTTTTACTCCTTTGTTAGATTGATTCCTAATTTTTTAAATTTTTTTGTGGTATTGTGAAAGGCATGGTTTTCGTAATTTCTCTTTCAATTTGTTGTTTATGTACAGAAATGATATTGATATTTGAGTGTTGTATTTGCATCCTCAAATACTGAATTTGCTCATTATATGCCTCTTAGTGGAGTTTTTGGGTTCTTCTATGTATAACATCATATCATCTGCAATTAATGGTAATTACATTTCTTTCTTTCCAGTCATTACTCCTTTAATTTCTTTCTCTTATCTAATTGCTTTGTCTAATTTTTCTAAGCATAAGTGGTGACAGAGAACATCCTTGTCTTTAGTATGATGTTGCGGTTGTTTTGTCACAGATGGCTTTTATCAGGTTGAGTTAAAGGCCATCTATTGAAACTTTCTGTAGTGTTTTTATCATGAATGAGTATTAGGTTTTTTCAAAAGTTTTTTTCTGCATCTATTGAGATTGTCATGTTATTTTTGTCTTTGGGTTTGCTGATATGGTGTATTACATTTATGGTTTTGTGTATATTAAACCATCCCTGCATTCCTGGGATGAATCCAACCTGGTCATGACGAATAATGTTCTTGATGATTTGCTGCATTCCGTTTGCTTGTATTTACCCAAGGTTTTTTGAATCTATGTTCATTAGGGAGATTGGCTGGTAGTTCTTTCTTTTGGTTGACTTTTTCTCTGGTCTTGGTACCAGAAGAATACTTGCCTCCCTGAATAAGTTTGGGAGAATTGCTTCTCCTTTAACTTCAATAAGGAGTTTGAGAAGAGTTGGCCTTATGTCCTCCCTAAATTTCTTGTACAATTTAGCAATGAGTTCATCAGAACCTGGGCTTTTTTTTTTTTTTTTTTTGGTAAGTTTTTCTTTAATTACATTTTTAATTTCATTGACTGATATTATATCTTCTTGGCTTAACTTTATTAGCACATATGTATCTAGGAATCTATTCGTTTCTATATGTGGCCCAGGCAGGCTTTGTTTGAATTTATGACAATCCTTCTGCCTGAGCTTCCCAAGTCCTAGGATTAAAGGGGTGTACCACTTCTGACTGTTTTCTTTTTTTGTGTATCTGATACAGAGTCTTACTATGCAGCTCAGACTACTAGTGATCCTCCTGCTGCAGCCTCCCCAGTGCTGGGATTATAGGAGTGTTCCTCCATGCTGGATCTTGGTAGCCAGCTTGACACTCTTGGGACAGAGCCAGCACCACATGTAGTTTCAGGGATTGAGCCTGGGTCCTCATGCTTGCTAGGTAGGAGCTTAGATTACTGAACTATCTCTCCAGCCCTGTCTGGTTATTTTTTTTTAAGAAAGAAAATTTTCATTTTTACTTTCAAGTGAACATGTTATAATATGAATAATTTTTATGACCTCATGTTATCTCAAGCATGCACAACATGCATTTTTAAAAAAATCTTTCTTTTTTAATCTATTTGGTACAGGGTCTACAGGATCTCACTACATAGATCAGACTCATAGTGATTCTCCTGTTTTCAGCAGCCTATGCACTGGGATTACAGGTGTATACACCATACCCAGTCTCAGTGACAGTCTAAGCACTCCCCTGAAGCTGGGCCCGTGCCAAATGCTATTTGTTAAAAGTCTTGTTATCAATGATTTATTGTAAAGAATAGACCTCAGGGCCAGGGAGATAGCTCAGTAGAGTAAACACTTGCTTGGCAAGCTCAAGGTCCTAAGTTTAACCCCTGGTACTGAAAAAAAAAAAATAGATCCCAGAACAGTCAAATGGATGGTGGGTGGGGAATTATGTATGCAGAGCTGCCATGTTCTCTCAGGCACAGCCTTGCTAGCAACTTGATGCACTTACTGAGTGGAAGCTCTCTGAATCATGTTTAGGAGATCGAATGCAGTAGAAACTCTATTTGTAATCTTATACAGAAGATATCCTTTCAATTTCATATAATGTGGAGTTAATCATTTGAACAGTGAAATATTCTGTCAACATCACCACAATTAATTATAATTTTTACAAAAGAGGACTTTTAAATAAAACTAGACACAACGCAAATTCTATATGGATCGCATATATTTTTGTAGTACCTAACATGAAATAGACATTTTCCCATTGAACAGGGAAAATAAATGAGTGATTTTTGTCATATGAGAGAGAGCATATAGTTTAACAGGTAATGCATTTATTACAGTGGAATTTATGGCCTCATGTGTATATGCTCAGAAATCCAGAAGATAAAACTCAAAGCAAGTTTTAGTAGAGGCAATTTAAAGTATTTCAAAATTTCATGCCCCTGTAGGATCAGAAAAGGGACTATTAGAGATGTATTTCACTTGAAATAACATAAAACTGCAAATGTGATCCTAATAGGAAGGTTTGGTCTCCTGAAACAAAAAGTTGAGAGTACGTAGTACAGGGAGCTCAGTTGCACCACCAGGAATCTAAATTCTTTCATATTTTAGATCAAATTTTTTGGTCTGTCAGACATAGCTTGTAGGCTTTTGCCCTCAATCTTGGCATCTTATGATTGCAAGAAAGATGCTTGCCCGCTATGTCTTATGCTAATATTTTAGCAGACAAAAAGGAAAGATACAGGAGTGAAGAGGGAGGCAGGAGTGGATGGCGACTATATCAGGAAAGCAACAGCTTTCCCATCAGTCCCAGCAGATGTCTGCTCACATTTCATACAGCAGGACTGTGCCACCTGATTAGGATGCAAGGGAGTCTGGGAAAACAAGTATTTTTAGCTGGACAGATTGCTCCCTCTTCAAAAAGCCAGGGTCATATTGACAAAGCAGAAGTAAGGAAGGATATCAGCAGGGGACAAGCTATGTTAGCTGTGGGTCTAAAGAGGGAATTAGCTGAATTACCAGGGCATATGATCTGAGCAGGGATGCCTACGATTTCACCCTTCTGAAAAGTAAACTTAAACTCAGAGTAGTAGAAAGTAGTAATAACAATTGAAGTGATTTTATTCATGATTGAATTAAGTTAGAGTCTGTGATTTTTATAAACAATTTATCAAGTAGGTGAAGATTTCTTAGTTGATTTTTATCTTGTATTTGTGTCCTAGGAGGAAAAATGTTATTACATTTCTGCTGTCCTAAATTTAGAATATTCTACTCAGTGGGCCAATTTTTAACTCATTTATTCTTTCAAAATCATTTTTATAAATAGCTTTCTGAGATATAAAAATTAGTGGAAAATGGAATCCTTGACAATATCTTCCTATGTTGTCCTATTTAGATGAATATTAAGATTCTAACTGGTTAATTGCCAAAAACCTTAATCTCTGCTTGTAGTCACCATTATGAGTTAAGAAAAAAAACATAATTTTAAGCAGAGGAATTTTTTTTTTTTTTTGTACTTGGAATTGAACCAATGACTACATACTTGGCAGGTAAGCATCCTACCAAAACTTTCCATTTAAAAAAATTTTTATGCTCTAAAAATATAAAACAGTAAAAAAAAAAAAAAAGATTAGAAATGATCCAAAATTCTATTCAACAAAACAACAGGAATTCAGCAGTGATCACTGTATTGCATAATGTTACCTTCAAATTAATTGTTTAGCTTACCAGATATGAACCTGAAAAACTTGATAAAAAAGGAACAAAACAACACCAACAAAAGCTTATAAGAAATTAAGAAGAATAAGAAGAAAAGCTTATAAGAAATTAAGAAGAATAAGAAGAATAAAAAGAAAAATCTTCTTTCAAAAGATGAGCAGAAATTGACGGTTCAATTACCCAAACTAATACTAATATAAACATATATATATATATATATATATATATATATATATATATATATATTCCCCTTATTTCTCTTGTCCTTTTCTTCATCTTAGAAAACTTTCTATTTTTAAAAAATTAAAAAAATCTCACTAAGTTTCCCAGGCAGGTCATAAACTTGGGATCTTACTGCCTCAGCTTCCCAAGTAGCTGGGATTTCAGGCATGTATCACAATGTAAGTCCAACTTAAATAAAGGAGTTTTAATAAAAGCTATAAAGACATTTATATGATCACTTGTCTTTCTTGTCCAAGAACCTTATTTTTAATTATCAAAAGAAGTCTAAGCATAATAGAATATTTTGTCTTTAATGCTAAAAAATGGAACAAAGAGTTTTGACAAATGACCCATATTGATTTAGTGGTGCCTTGTTTCTTTGTTTATAGGAATATAAGCAACATAATAGCAATGAAGAGTTGGAGATGCTCAAGTTTTTAGTAAATTTCTCACATTTCCATTGGATTCATCATGTTTTCCTGTTGACAAACCTTCTTAATATAATGAATGAAAATATTTGGTAAAAGGATATAACATTAGCACATCCTTCATAAATTTAAGAAACTAATAAAGTGGGATGACATAAGTTGTTCATGAATGAACAATGGAGGATGCTCTTGTGGTTGCTGATAAATCTTATATGTGTATGCATGTCTTTACAATCTTCAAAGCAACTTGCCTCTACCTTCAGCCTACATAGCTTTGCCATATACTTACTAGTCACTACTCTGCTTTCTTCTATAATTTTCTTTCTCTGCCTGCAGGCTTAACATTCTTGGCACAGAAAGCTTATGGTAAATATGCATTGCCTCCTCGTTTCAGCAATGTCGTTTCTGCATGGGAGCCAGATTAAGGTTGTAGCTACAGCCTGTAGTGCAAATTCCTTGATTTTACAAAAAGGGCTCTATGGGACCCTTATACTGCAATGACTTAAGTAGAAATTCTCATTCTGAGGTTTCTTTACTTACACTGCTGGAAGTCTTCCCCACAAAAAGTCATCCTGGGTTCTAAGTGTATGTGGATAAGAAGACGTGAAGAGGCACCTCCTTTGTTGTTACTGCATTAAGGCACCCGCTTGTCCTTGTGCTGTTACTTCCTATGCAACTCTTGTTTAAAGGCTATATGAACCTTCCTCTCTGCTTAACTGCAAAGTTTCTGTCTTGGAATGGAAGTAAGGGATGAAAACATGTGAAAAAATGTAAATATACCAGTTTAAATAATTGTTAAAAGGATGAGGAATGTTAAAGTATTCCTTTGCTGACACATGGAACCCATTGTCTCTGAGTGACCAAAATAAATCTCGGTCCCAGAGAATCCTATCCCTCAGGAGCACTATGAGAATAGCCCCAATTAACAGAATTTAATTACTTGAGTTGGAATTATGTACTGAATGATGAACCTCTCTTCCCAAAAGGCATGCTCTCTTGAATAATTTAGAATGGAAAAACAATTAACTGTAAGAGGATCATCCTGAGCATAAGATATTTGAGTCTGGACTCATGAACATGCACACCTTAAGTGAGAGTCAGAATCAGAAGAGTTAACTAGCTTAAAGTAGAAGGAAGTCAAAATGTCCAACTTATACAAAGCTTGCTTAAATACACAGAGCTTGACCAACTATGCCTATATCTGGTAACCTGAGCAATGAATTTGATTAACAATATATATTATAACCGTTATTAATTTTCTGTTCTTGTTTTGAAATTCTGTATCATTTTTATTGTTCTATGTTGCTCTGTTATTGTCTTTGTTCTTTTTTGTTTTCTGTTTTTTTTACTCTTGAAAATAAAAAATACACACACACACACACACACACACACACACACACACACACACACAAAGAAGACCAGATTCCAGCTGGCCAAATGGGGAGAGGTTATGGAGAGGTAGTTCGTCCTGGAGAAAGTAAAACCAGTAAATAAGGAAGATGTTTATCCTTATGAGGAACATAAGAAATGAAAAGTAAAAAAATAAGTATTCATTTTATTTTATTTTAAAGAGAAAAAAAGATATAGAATTTCAAAACAAGGTGATAGGAAATGAATAACTGTTATTAAATTATATATTGTCTTCAAAGTAGTTGCTGAGAAATACAGGCAATTAATATTGACCAAATATAAGCACTAACTAAAAATTTTTGAAGAATAATAGTATGTAATTTTGTTAAGACTATGGAAAAGACAGTATGTAAATTTGTCAATAGTTTAATTGAAAAATCTTGTAAGCATAGTTTTTGATTTTGTTATATCAAAAGCTTTGAGAAATGTTGGTAACAAGTAATCTTGAGAAATAAACTAGTGAGATCCTAAAAATCACATGCAGGATGATGAATGCTTGCAATCTTTCTATAATATATATTTCAAAAGATATGTAAGTGTATAAACAAATAGCAGTTAATTCTTAAAATTTTTATTTTGTCCCATTCTACATGCTTATATCTGGTGATCTGAGCAGCTATACTGAAGACAGTAATGTGAAATACAACAGCCAGTGTTGAATACTGATCATCTTGGGGTTTTGTTTTTGAAGTTATATATCATTTTTAATGTTTTATGTATTATTTTCATATAGTCTTTAAAATAAATAAGGGGAGATCTCAAAATAAACAAAAAAGATAATTACAAAATATAAAACAAGTAAATGTAATATGATGTGTAGTTTAGAGCAGATGATTGTGTTATGTGAAAACATGATATAAGAAACCAAATCCACAAAATTTAAATTATAGTGTGGGTAAAGATATAATATATATATATTATCTATTTACTTATTTAGTCATTTCAGGACAGGATCTTACTATGCAATTCAGGCTAACCTTAACTCACTTTGTAGCCCAGGCTAGCTTTGAACTCACAGAGATTCTCTTGCCTCAGCCTCTCAAGTACTGGGATTATAGGCACGCACACAAATGTGTTAGTGAGATAAAGATTTTAGGGAATGGATTCTGAAATTTAATATGATAAACATTTAAAGTATGTAATGAACCTTAAATTATTTGTGAATAAATATGAACTAAATTTATTTTCTGGGTAATTCTATACTATGCTGACCTCCCTATTTTTTGATGAAGTACTACCTCTAATTTCATAACCTTATAGTCATTTAAAGTATCAGAATGAGCTTTAAAATTTGTTAACATCATGTGTAGTTTAAAAATTTAATTTTGTATTCCTTCCCTTTAGCTTCAGTTAGATTTCTGGCTCACTTCTCTTCCCTCCTTCTTTCCTTCTTCTTTCCTTATTTCCTTCTTTCCTTCCTTCCTTCCTTCCTTCCTTCCTTCCTTCCTTCCTTCCTTCCTTCCTTCCTTCTTTCCTTCCTTCGTTCCTTCTTTCCTTCCTTTTTTTTTATGCACTTTTCTTGGGGGGCGGGGGGGGGGATACAATTTTGTTCCTTACAAGTCTTTTGTCAACAAGGCTGTTCTCTATTTGATGCTAACCAGAGCAAATTCTGCTCTGGTTTCTTAGAGATACAGAAATGTTTCCTCCATAATCTGAAATGTGCCGCTTTTTATTTTTTTAAATTTTATGTGTATAGTACAGGGTTTACATGGTCTCACTACACAGATCAGACTTGTAGTGATCCTCCTATTTTCAGCCTCCCAAACACTGGGATTTTAGGCATGTGCCACCACACCCAGTCTCAACTGATGTCTCAGGGCACCCTGGGGGCAGGGCCGGCATGGCACACAGGGTATCAAACCCTGGCTTCCGCTCTGTGCCTAAGCAGGCACTTTAGTCCGCTGAGCTATCTGGTCCACCTTAGAAATATTCAGTTTTTTCTGACTAATGTGAATGATATTACTGTCAATTTCTGTCACAAATTACATAACAATGCTAAAACTTCAAATTGTTCCTTCACAACTGCAACCTAGTAATACTATTTAGAATAAAATCTTACATGGGTTGGTACGAGGGAAAGGCGATAGTGGAGAGAGACAAAGAAACGATTTCTTCTATTGTTCCTGTTTAGAAACTTTCAAAGTTGAAATTTTTTTGCTTAAATATTTTTATGTTACCCAAAATGTTATTCTAATGGAGTTATTTAGCTAGACTTCAACAATGCTATTTTTTTCTTATGGATTTTTGTTTCAGCTGTACATCATAGGTAGATATATTTTTATTTTATTTATTTATTTATTTATTTGTCTTTTTGAGACAGGGTCTCGCTATGCAGTTGAGGCTGGCCTGGAACTCACTTTTGTGATCCAGGCTGGTCTCGAACTTGCACCAATCCTCCTGCCTCAGCCTCCCGAGTGCTGGGATTACAGGCGTGAGCCACCACGCCTGGCTAATATATTTTTAAATTGATCAATTTGACATGGTAGCTTAAAATACAACATTTCCCTGAAGACCCAATGTCTTTCAAAATAGAAATTCTGAGGTTGAAATAGCTTAAGGCTGGGTTAGAAAGTAGCTTATATTAATATAAATAAGCTTGTTTTGCTTTTATTCACATGCAGGCAGAAAATCATGTCTCAGAGATGAAATTGTTGTACATTATCAACATGCCTTTCCATTGTTCTTATATTCTGAAATAAAAGCTACTACTGATGATTCTTTATTTAGAGCTTTATGCTCAGTTTCACTAGACTCCCTTTAAAATAACATATAATTGGATATAATAGACTCAGTAAAATTGAAAGAAAATACAAGCTAGAAAAATTTGTAGTAGCTATTATGGCAAATTGATTCTGGAAAGACAAGTGAAGGGTCTGTTGACCATAACATGGGTCTTTACGTATTCCTCACCTGTCAAGAAACAATAGCCAAACAGCATGAACACAAGCTTTCAATGAGTTAAGTGAACCAGTACTTGACCTTTCTTGAAAATGATTAGGCTCAGTTATGTTTTATCACCATTAATTTAACACTTAGCTGCAAAGTGCCTCGCTTACTTGGACAAAACATACATAAAGGTTTTCATTTCTATTGTGTATCTTTTCTTTGTCCAACTTCACCACTCTGTATTGTAACAGGAAGGTAAAGATTATGAGAGAAAGGATTCCTAAACAAGAACCAATCTCTTATTGCTGTTCTTGCATTTGGGTGTACCCCGAATTTCATGTTAACTCAATTTTTTAGAGTAGCAAGTAACAAATTCGTATCTTATTGATTAGATATATATTATGGGAAGCTCAGTCTGCCCTGGGGGTGGGGCTGGTGCAGCATGTGGTGCCAGGGATCAAACCACAGTCCCTGTGGTTGTCTAAGCTAGCCTAAGCAGGCACTTCAGACCGCTGAGCCATCTTGCAGGCCCCCTCATGTCCATTTTATTGGATTAGCAGGCAGAAGGCTAGAATTAGTTCAGTGTTGTCAAAATGACTTGAGCTGATGCATGACAAAATTAAATCTGATATTTGTCTCCCTGAAACATGTTTAATGATTTTTCTTCTTAGAAATTAAACTCCGAATGTGGTGAAGTTAAATATATAAAAACAAATAGAGTCCATATACATGGCTCTGAAAAGAAGGATTAATTTATATATTCTTTTTAAAAAATTTTATTACATTTTATAACAATATGAGAGTTTCAAACCATATTACTAGCACATTCGCAGTAGTTGAGACACTGCATATTGCTGTCCTCACAAGTGTTATACAGAGCACAGGGTGCAGACGTGACAAATTTTCTAATCAATGCTGGTTCTGAAGGGAAAACAAAAACAAAACAAGAAGAAGAGCCGGGCGTGGTGGCTCACGCTTGTAATCCCAGCACTCGGGAGGCTGAGGCAGGAGGATCGGTGCGAGTTCGAGACCAGCCTGGGCTACAAAAAGTGAGCTCAAGGCCAGCCTGAACTGCACAGTGAGACCTTGTCTCAAAAAGACAAAAAAAAAGAAGAAGAAAAAGTTTTCTTCTCTTTGAACGAGGAGGAAGTAGTTGTATATATAGTCCAACATTTCATAATTGCAGTGGGTTACCAGTGAAACTGGCAATGTTGAAGGCTGTTGATTTAAGCCTCTTACGGCTCATCATACTAACCTAGTTTTATGCCTTGTAATCAAGCTTTTCTGTTGAGTGATCAACTGTAAGCCAAAGCAAAACCTCTCTAACAAAACTTTCATCATTTGTACTTTCCAGGGTCAAATCTCCTCAGGATTAACTTTGGAACCATGTGCAGTGCTTTGTAGAACTGATGTCAGTATCAGCCATCGGGATGAGTTATGGCCAAGGCTTGACCAGTTTGCTCTCTGTGAAAGCCTGAGAGAATATTTTCTCCCCAAGTGACTCTCCCTAGGCACACTATACCTCACTTATCCCTTTCCTCTGAGGTCCCATAATCTCCTTGACCAGAAAATTTGGGAAAACCCTGAGTTATAGGGTGTTACAGCACAGGTTCTCTTATGTCCTGAGTCCTCACTGACCTTGAGGGGCTAGAGCCAAAATGATGGCTATCCTCATAGCCCTTCTTTTTCTCCAATTTTTGGTCTGTTAACTTACATTCTCAACCCTGCAGCAGAAAAGCTTCGTGATACTATTACTTCATGACATAAGTAATTGAGCTCAACCTCACTGCCTTTCTAAATATCATACATCTTAGACTTAGCTTGACATTGGCATTTTCTTTCAATCATTGATATTCTAATGAATCTCTACAGATTGTGATTAAAGCAGTTACATATTTTTACACAAACATTTAGAAATTTAAGGATGTACAAAGTTGTAGCCTCTCAAGCCTATGGTATTTTGCCTACTCTTATTCTCAATTAATACCCTTTTAAAAAATCTTTTTATTAACCAGTCATTTACTTGAGAGAGAGTATAGCAGTAACTGAGTTTACAACAGAAGCAACATACATCTGAGTATATGCTCAGTACATATACATTTATACATGAAGTATTCCAGTTTATCATTCTTTATAGCTGAGTAATATTCCATTGCAAAAAAAAAAAACCCACTTCTTTTTTAACCATTCTTCAGATTATGGGCATTTTGGTTGTTTCCAAGATTTGGCTATTACAAATTGGGCTGCTGTAAACATAGGTGCTCAGATATCACTATAGTATGATGTTTTCAGTTCTTCTTGGAAATTTCCCAGTAGAGGGATAGCTGGATTGAATGGGATTTCCAGTTCTAGTTTTTTTAAGGAGCCTCCACACCACTTTCCATAATGGTTGCACCAGTCTGCATTCCCACCAGCAGTGGAGAAGTGTTCATTTTTCCCCACAGCCTCTCCAACATTTATTGCTGGTTGATTTCTTTATGATGGCCATTCTTTCTGGGGTGAGATGGTATCTAAGTTTTGTTTTAATTTCCATTTCACAGATGGCTAGCGATGTGGAGCATTTCTTCATGTATTTATAGACTTGCTGAATTTCTTTCTCTGAGAAGTGTGTGCTCATCTCAGATGCCCCGTTTTGGATTAAGTCTTTGAGTTTTGGAACCCTAATGGTTTTCAGTACTTTATAGATTCTAGATAGAAGACCTTTGACTGAGTTCTTATTAGTTACAAACTTTTTGAAATTATAGATTGTCTTTTCACGCTGTTGGTAATTTCTTTTGACGTGAAAAAACTTCTTAGCTGGAAGAGGTCCCATTTGTTGATCCTTTCAAGTGTTAAAAGTGCATTTTTATTTTTGTCCATGAATTTTTCGCTACTCCTATGTCTTCAAGATTTTCTCCCTCTTCCAGGAGATTTAATGTTTCTCTTGTAATATTTAGATCTTTAATTCATTTCGACTTTAGTTTAGTGCATGGTGATAGACTAGGGTCAAGTTTTAGTTTTCGGCTTGTAGAGAGCCAATTTTCCCAGCACCATTGGTTAAAGAGACTATCTTTTTTCCAGTAAGTGTTTTTGGCTCCTTTGTCAAAGATAAGGTGTCTGAGTGTGTTTGCATCTGCTTTTGCATCTTCTAATCTATTCCACTGACCCTCAGGTCTATTTTTTTGCCAGTACCATGATGATTTTATTACTATAGCTTTATAGTATAGCTTTAGGTCAGGAACTGCAGTGCCTCCTGCCTTACCTTTCTTGCCCAGAATTGTCTTTGCAATTCTGGGTCTTTTTTGGTTCCAAATAAATTTGAGGAGTGATTTTTCCAAGTCTGTGAAGTATGTTGATGGTATTTTGATAGGAATTGCATTAAATCTGTATAACAATTTAGGGAGTATGGCCATCTTCACAGTGTTGGTTCTTCCTATCCAGGGGCAGGGAATATCTTTCCATTTTTTGAGATCTTCTAGGATCTCTTTTTTCAGAGTATTGTATCTTTCACTGAAAAGGTGTTTTCCTTCCTTAGTTAGGTTAATTCCTAAGTATTTCATTTTCTTCAGTGCTATCATAAAAGCTATTGTTTGTCTTGTTTGTCTAATTTCTCTCTCAGTGTGTTTGTTATCTGTGTTGAGGAATGCCACTGACTTTTGTTTGTTGACTTTGTAGCCTGCTATGCTACTGAATTTGTGTACTAACTCCAGTAGCTTCTCGGTGGAGTTCTTTGCGCTTTCCAAATAGATTATCACGTCATCTGCAAATAGTGATAGTTTTACTACTTCTTTACCTATTCTTATTCCTTTTATTTCTCTTTTTTGTCTAATAGCTGTAGCTAGTGATTCCAGAACTATATTGAATAGGAGTGTCGATAGGGGGCATCCTTGTCTTGTACCAGATTTGAGAGTAAAAGACTTCAGTTTTTCCCGATTTAGAATTATGCCAGCTGTAGGATTATTGTAGATGGCTTTTATCAGGTTGAGGTAGAGGCCCTCTATTCCAATTTTCTGTAGGACTTTGAACATGAATGAGTGTTGGACTTTGTCAAAGGCCTTTTCTGCATCAATTGAGATGATCATGTGGTTTTTGGTCTTGACTCTGTTGATGCAGTGTATTGCATTTATAGATTTGCATATATTGAACCATTCTTGCATCCCTGGAATGAATCGCACCTGATCATGGTGTATAATCTTCTTGATGATTTGTTGTATTCTAGCGGTGAGGAATTTATTGAGAATTTTTGTGTCTATGTTCATAAGAGAATTTGGTCTGTAGCTTTCTTTTTTTGTTACATCTCTTTCTTGTTTTGGTATCAGTGTACTACTTGCATTGAGGAATGATTTTGGAAGGATTGCTTGTTTTTCAATTTTATTGAAGAGTTTGAGGATTATTGGGGCTATGTCTTCTTTAAATTTCTTGTAGAATTCAGTAGTGAATCTATCAGGTCCCGGACTTTTCTTTGTCAGAAGGGTTCTTATTACATTTTGTATTTCATTGGCTGTTATTGGGTTATGCAGAGTTTTAATATCTTCTCAATTGAGTTTGGGTAATTTGTACTTTTCTCAGAATCTGTGCATTTCCTCTGTGTCTTCAGTTTTGTGAGAGTAAAGATTCTCAAAGTAGCTATTTATGATTCTCTGTACCTCTGCTGGGTCTGTAGTAATTTACCCTTTTCATTCCTTATTGCTTGAATTTGAGTCCTTTCTTTCCTCTTTTTGAAGAGGTTAGCTAGGGGTTTATCAATCTTATTTAATCTTTCAAAGAACCAGCTTTTCCATTCATTAATTCTTTGTATTGCTTTTTTTTCCATTTCAATTGAATTAATTTCTGCTCCAATCTTTACAATTTCCTCCTGCCTTTGAGCTTTGGATTTCGTTTGCTCTTCCAGTTCTAGTCAGTTTAGATTCTGGGTAAGGTTGTTTATTTGTTCCCATTATATTTTCTTAATGTGTGAGTTCAGAAGTATAAATTTCCCCTAAGAACTGCTTTCATTGCATCCCACAAATTCCGGTAGGTTGTGTTTGAATTTCCATTAAATTGTAGATACTGTTTAATTTCTTGTTTAATTTCATCTGTAACCCACTGGTTGCTGAGAAGAGTGTTGTTTAATTACCATGTAATCTTGGAGTCCTGTGGGTTTTTTTTTTTTCTTCATTTATTTCCAATTTGATTGTGCTGTGGTCAGATAATATGTGTGGGATAATTTGTATTTTCTTACATATACTTAAGCATGATCTATGGACTAGTGTGTGATCTATTTTAGAAAATGTCCCATGTGCAGCTGAAAAAAAGTTTATTTTGAAGTGGTTGGGTGGAACACTCTGTGTATGTCCTCTCAGTCCAGTTGTTTCATGTTCTGGTTCAGTTCTTTTACTTCTTTTCTAATTTTTTGTCTGCTTAACCTATCTTTTTTGGATAAGAGCATGTTGAGGTCTCCTGTTAAGACTGTCAGATTGGATATGAGATTTTTCATGTCCATTAAGTTTTGTTTTATATAACTTGCTGCTCGTGTGTTGGGAGCATACATATTTATGGGTGTTACCCCTTCATCATGAATTTTTCCCCTAACCAATATGTAGTGGCCTCCTTTATTTCATTTGATCAATCTTGGTTTGAAGTTTAGACTGTCTGCAAACAGGATTGCTACCCCTGCTTTTTTTTGAGGTGCTGCAGCATGTAGTATTGTTTTCCAACATTTAACTTTAAGCCTGTGAGTTTCTTTATGAGTTAAGTGTGTTTCTTGTATACAGCATATTGTTGGGCTCTGTTTCCTTATCCACTCTGCAAGTCTACTTCTTTTAATTGGAGAATTGAGTCCATTTACATTGATAGTTATAATTGAAATGTATTGACTTATGATTGACATGACTTTTATTTGCTACTGTTTACCACTTTTTCTCCTATGTTTACTATTTGGTGGGATCTTTCTGTTCTCATTTGTTGAATTCGGGTCATTTTGGTCCCTCTCTAAAATATTTGTTAGAATACTGTGTAGTGTTGACTTTGAGGTCATGAAATTCTTTAGTTGCTCCTTGTTGTGGAAATATTTCACTTCTCCCCTGTACTTCAAAGAGAGTTTTGAAGGTATAGTAGTCTGGGCTGAAATTTGTTTTCATGGAGGTCTTGAAGCACTCTGCTCCATGCTCTTGTTAATTTCATGGTTTGTGACGAGAAATCTGCCATTATTCTGATGGGTTTTCCTTTAAATGTGATCTGTTTCTTTTCTCTAGCAGCTTTTAGTATATTATTCTTTAGCTGGATTTCTGATATCTTGACTATTATATGTCTGGGTGTGTTTTTAGTTGGGTTGATGTTATTTGGAGTTCTGTAGGCTTCAGTTAATTGAATGTCCAATTGCTTTCTCATATTTGGGAAGTTTTCTGCTATTACTTCTGCCAATATTCTTTTTATATACTTTGTATTGACTCCTTCTTTCTCATTGATTCCTATTAATCTCACGTTGTTCATTTTTGCATCATGTTGCAGATGTTGAATTATTTTTTCCTGGATCCTGGTTGTTTTTAAGAGATCTTTTCGTATTTTTTCACTGACTGCAACTGTGTTTTCAAGATCTGAAACTCTACCTTAACTTTTGTTCATACAGTTTTGCCAACTCGTGTTTGAGATTTTATTTTCTTGTGTATCTCTTTGAAACTGTTTCATGCAATCTATTTCTTTCCTATATTGCTCCATCAAGGACTCCATCATTTTTCTTTTTTTTTTTTTTTAAGAATTTTTTTTTTTTTTTTTTTTTTTTTTTTTTTTTTTTAAGAATTTATTTTATTTTATTTATTTATGTTTTTCTTGTTTCATAACCTTTATTTGCTTATTCACTCATTTTTATGGCCGGCTCAGCCCACGCCCTGACGGCAGGGCTGGCGCAGCATGTGGTGCCGGGGATCGAACCGTAGTCCCTGAAGCCGCCCAAGCTTTCCCAAGCAGGTGCTTTAGACCACTGAGCCATCCCGCTGGGCCCAAGGACTCCATCATTTTTCTATTCTCCTCTAATTTTTTATCGATGTCTTCTTTAGTAGTATTGAAATGTCTCATTATAGTTATCCTTTTTCTCCCTAATTCAGAGATTATTTCTGTTCTGTTCTCCTCTCTACATTTCTGTAGTTGTTCCCCTACTTGGGATGCAATTAATTTAGACATGTCTTTCTTAACTTCAGATATTATTTGTCCTTTGGTTTCCTCTTTACGTTTCTCCAGTTGGTTTTCCACTTCATGCATTTCTTTTTTTTACTTCAGATGTTATCTCTGATCTGAGTTGCTCTATACATTTCTGCACTTGTCTGTCTACCTCAGATGCTACCGATTCAGAGCTTTCATGTGCTAGATTCCCATTTTCCTCCATGGTAGTGTCTCCTGTGTTTGATTTGGGTGGGCTCAGACTGCATCTTACTCCTTGTCGTTTTATTTTGTATGAAAGCAATTTTTGCACTTTGGTGAAGTTATGCTGTTAGCGTTTATGGGAGTTTGGTCTGGATCCCCTGAGCTGGTTCCCCTCCAAAAGTGCCTGGCTGCATGTTAGAGGTCAGGTTGCTGGCTGCTGTGAGGCACCATGGGTCAGGACCTAGGGTGGAGATGGAGCTCTGGAGTTGCGGAGTCCTGGTAGGCTCGCGGGTGAGAGGAGTTGCCAGACAAGATGCCAGATGGGTTTGGTACTGAAGCTTGGGCAAGAGGAGTTGGAATAAAAAAGGGGGGTGAGAGGGCGGCCCAACGTCCTTTCCCAGGCATGCAGGCCAGAGGGTTCTGCAGTGGGAGTCCAGGAGGAGGAGCCAAACAAAAGGGGGAGGTGGGCTGAGGGTCCTTACTTGGCGGGCTTGAGAGCCAGACGTGTTAGGGACCGGAAGTCAAGGAGGAGTAGCCGAAAGCAATTATTTATATTCTTAAAATTCCATTTCTAATCTATATAAGAAAGCAATGCCGTTTTGAAGTAAAGGTGAACTAAAAACTACTCATATTAGATTTTTTTCCCACTTCAAAACCTCAGTCTAAAAATTCCGAATTTGTGTAAGTCACAGTCTTATTTAAGCCACATTTTCAAAATATTTTCTAATCCTACTGCATGAATTTTCTATCCTTTTGATGTGCTAGATAATTTGTTAATTTTTGTATTTTTCCTGTGATGCAGGCTGCCAAGGTATTAAAAAATTACCCATTATTTTTCACATAACTTGCATTTAAAGCAAGGTAAAAATAAAAAACAAATTTTATATAAAAGATCTCTTTCTGAAATAAAATTCTTCTGTTTATAATCACTATCACTAAACGATAGACTTATTTACCGATTCCAATAATGAGATATGCAAGAATTCATTGTGATTGATTTTTTAAAATTAATTTCAATGAGAAAAATCGCAATGAGACAGTTTCAAAACAGGTTAGATGACAGTTGCCATAATAAAAACATTACATATTGTCTTCGTGGTAGTTATTCAGAGTACAAGATGCAGGCATGATACCTTGTCTAAACAATGTCAGTACAAATCTTTCTTTTGAATGAACTAAGAGAAGTAGCTGTATATCTATACTATTTTGTATATATATATATATATATATATATATATATATATGTGTGTGTGTGTGTGTTTTCACTACAAAATGGTCCTTCATTTATATCCCCCTTTTTGTTTTGTCAGATTGAATGTTTTAGATATGGATTAAATGCATTTTACATAATAAGATGGGTATGAACATTTTGGGGGTTAAGGTGGAATGTAATGGTTTAGAGATGTTTCCCAAAATTCTCATGTGCTCAGAGTTGGGGATTCTGGAAGGCAACTGTATTATGAGAAGGCTGCAGTTACCAGTGGATTACAAAGTAATAGTTTAACCAGATACAAACTTCAAAGGTCCGCGGAGATAACTCAGTGGAGTATAAATCTGCCTAGGCAAGTGCAGGGATCACACCAGCCCCACCTCAAGGCACATTGAGCAGACACTGAGACCAGCATGGTGGTGCATTCTTGTAATCCCAGTGCTCAGGAGGCTGAAAACAAGAGGGCCACTATGAGTCCAAGCTGCATAGTGAGATCCCGTACAAAATACATAATAAATAAATTAGTAAAAAACATTAGTAATAAAAATCATGTGTAAATCCATTTTTCTCAATGATTTGTATTATTTTTTGATTTCTATTACTCAAAGTTTTAAATCTTTGTTAATTTATTTTCGTGCCACTGTAGATAAAATATTTTCTGCAGTGTGTTTTAAGGTGGATTTTATCTTTGATATTTTTCAAATTAACATGTGTTGTAATGTGGGCTCATTTTTATTTTCTTACTATTTGGAACACTTGCTATTTCCTGTCTTTTTTTTTTTTTTTCAGTTCTGAAAAGTTTTTGCAAATATCTCTGCATATAATGCTTATCTTCTATTTTCTCTATTTTATCCTGCTGGGATTTTAATTAGAAGAGTGTAGTCAGCTCTGAATTTGCCTTACAATGACAAAATTTCTCCTCTTCTTTTAAAAATATGCTATTTGTAGCATATTTAATGGATTTTTCACCTTTTTTTGTACTATTCCACTAAGTGTGTCTTCAGGTATATCTGATTTAGTTTCTTTCCTCCCTGCACTTATTTCAAAGTTTATAGCTCTAGTAATTCCTCTTCACATAAATCTTTATTTCTTCAATTTTTATAATTAACTTCTAAGTAAAAATTATAACCTATTTATATTTATGAACATGTGAAACACTTTTATTTGGAAACCTTCCATTTTTTCCTATAAAATTAATTTCATGTGAAGAAATTCTTTCTTGTGATATTTCATGATTTCTTCTTATTGGTGAACCTTGTTATGTCTTAGAACATATTTTTACAATCTTATTTTGAGTGGGGAGTTGTTTGGCTTCTTTCTCACTCTAGACTTACCCATTTCTTGAGAAAATTTGAAACTCAACCAAAATGAGTCCACCTGGATCCTGTTCAGAAAATATTCAACTTCTTTTATCTTTTTCCCAACCTTGTGTTTATTTTGGATTGGATGAGTAATTTACATTACTCCTAGTCCAAAAAGCATGTAAAGATGTTGAGAACACGGAATTAATCAATAAATATAAAAATACTGAATTGAAAAAATGTTGTGTGCAATCCATTCCAGATTTCCACATCACCATAATAGAGGAGTCAAGAAGAATCACTTGACCTGAATTAGACTGTGATGCGAGAACGGAGTAAAATTTTGGTGTGTAAATTTGCTAATATTTTGAGTTTATTTGGTACTCTATTATAGCTTTGCTTTTTGTACTTGATATATCGTATACTATTTCATCCCCTTTCCCAGCCTCTAATCTCTAATGCTAGTTCAAAGATGTTATCTTGCTATTGGGAGCCTTGGAGTTTCATTATGCCATTCACTTGGCAGATTTTTCAGTTCTAACAGTTTTTTTTTCTTAACTTCCTGAGCCCATGTCTTCTCTTAATCCTCAGCTTCCATCATCAAAACTTCTAACCTTTGCCTACAAGTTATGAAGCTGGCTCTGTTTCTTCATCTGTAGTATCTTTTATTTTTAAAGGTGAACTGGATATTTTAAGCTGCTTGTGAACTTTATGTTAAGCAAACCAGGGACTTTGGGTCCAATGAATGAATTTCTGATCCACAAAACCTTTGTTTGTTTGTTTTTGCAAGACTGGGAGCAAACTCAGAACCTTGTGCTTGTGAGTCAGGTGTGTATGTTGCTGAGCTATCTCCCTGGCCTCCACAAATCACTTTTCAAAAATATGGTTATGTGGAATTTATTTCTCCTTTTCATACTTGCTATTTGTTCAGACTCGAGATATAGGTCAAGGAATGCACAATATTTCTTTTAAACACTCTAAAACCAATTCTCAGCATTGGCTACCAAAGTTAGTATTTAGGAATAGCCATGGCAGTTCCTGTGGGCTCCCTCAGATTTTTCAGAGATTGGGAGAAGGCTCAGCTGTTCCTATTCATGGCTTCTGGGATGAATAGTTTTGACATCCATTCATAATCAATTGTTCATTTTGCACCTGATAACTTCCACGTTGTGGAAACTTTATTGGAAGCAGTAATCTAGATCAGTCATTTTCAAATTGGGTGGATAAATGACCTCCTTATTAAAGCAAAGTTTTCAAAAAAATCTCCTAGATTTTGACTGATTATTATTTCTAATTTCATTAAATATGTATAAATGTAAAAATAGACAAATTTACATTTTGGACACAATTCTAAAGCAAAAAAATGTAAATTGAATACCAGTGAAACTTTGCAAGTAATAAAATTTGGAAAAACACACTTATTTTAATAGGTGATGCTAGTTGACTAAAATCAAATTGATGCTTACAATATGAGAATAGCAATAATCAATACTGATTGAGTAGTAACTGAGATTGTTTCGGTGATCATTGCAGAAAATAAATGGCATTTCAGGAGTATAAGGAGAGATTTTAATGAGGGAAATATGTGTAACACTATAGACTGCCATAGAATAAACTAGAGTTGAAGAATAGTAGTAATGAAGACATATTGTCACCTCCAAGACTATCAAGGAAAAGCAAGGGACAATGGTCAGAAACTGGACAGCCTGGCTACAGTTATAGGAGAATGAACTACCAGTTTTTCATCACAATGAAAAACACCTGACACAAACCAAGTTAAAGAAGGAAATGTTTATCTTGGCTCATGGTTTCTGTGCTTTAGTCTGTGGTTAGATGGCTCCATTGCTTTTAGGCCTGTGGCCAGGCAGAAATAGCAAGGCAGAAGGGCATGGCAGAGAAAAGCTGCTCACCATGTGGCATCCAGGAAGCAGAAAGACAGGGAATGAGCCAGAGAGAAAGGGAGCTGGAGACAAACTGCAGTCTCTAACAATGAGACCCCAGTGACTTGCTAAGATCCTGTGGCTTTCATTACCTCCTAAAAAATACCATCAAATTAGGACTTCATCAATACAGTAATTGACCTAATGAAGTTTGAGTACTGATGATCCAATCACACCAAAAGTCCACCAGCTGGCAACCAAGTCTACAACATAATGAGCCTCTTAAAGGATGTTTGGTATAACAATCATAACAAAGAAAAGCAACTTCCACAAGACTTGTCTTTGATAGAAGGGCACAGTCAACTTATAGGCAGAAAGAAAAATAAATACTTGGACTTTAGCCTTCTCATTCTTCAGTCTCCTCATGCCAAATCCCAATCGTTAAACCCAGTGAGAAGTCAGAGGGCAAGGAAGCTCCTTAGTGAATGTTATGGGTAGAGAACAGAATGGAGAAAGATGGAAGCAGGCTGGAATAACAAAGAAATACTCAGTCATGGACTTTTCAAGCCCCATGTACTTCAAGATGATAATATTTCCCACAATTAAAAAATATTCACGTGAGTATAAAATAGTTGCCTTTACTAGGCATGAATAAGAATTCACAACTGAAGTTTCTGATCATTATTCTATATTGGTCTGTGACAGCTTAAATTAGTCTGCAACCTGATAAACATAAAGACAGCAAAACATTGAAATTTATAGTAATATGCAGTTATAATGTAGTTATCATGTTTCTAACTAGCTGGTCCTGAGTATGCATTTAAAATTATCACTGAAATGATTATAAAGCATTTTAAATGCTAAAATAAAGCAAGTAAACAACAACCAAAACTTCAAGGATAACTGTCTTGACTAATAGATCCACAGTACATGGACCTCTTCTGAGAATCCTGGAACTGAACTATGTTGTGCTTCCGTCTGAATAAGTTCTTCGTGTTTATAAACAACCTTCACACAGCTTTTGGAGAGGTCTATAGGATATTCCAATGTGATTCCATTACTCTTCATAAAATCCTTCAATGGATCTTCATTCCTATAGCTAGAGGGTCCTTGGCCTAGAACTAAAGCCCTCACATTACATTTTGATCTGTATTATTATTCTTTTAGAAATATAGCATATTGCGGCTGAACTAGAAGATATATTTTGGCCTGAATATATACTAAGTTTTTCTACTTTGTGACACCAAGTCCTATTTTTTTTTCTCAGTTTGAAATCACATTTTTTTTTTCATCTCTGCCTTTATGAGGCCACACACTCCCCAAAGATCATTTCAAAACTACTTCCTAAATAAATAGTGAGTTAACATGAAGGATCAGATTGTAAACTTAGACTTGCCCAGGGTAGAGATTTTACCCATTATCAAACTTTACAACTAATTTCAAATATACAAGTATTGTATACAAACAGGAAATATAGAGAAAATATGAGGGTATCCCACAAAATGTTCATTCTTCTTGTTTTTGTGGACAAGTGCTTTTTAGCTCAGAATAATAGATGGAGTGGCTATCATGGCTACAAGTCACCTTCCTCAGTCTGAAGCATTTAGGTGAGGAAATATCTCCACTTTATGCTTCACTGACTTGAATAGTTTATGTTACTTTCTCTAGGGTACAAGTTATCATAAATCCATAGACTATAGTATTGTTTACCCTAAGTAATCTTAAACCAGAGACACTATTAGTCTATTTACCCAGGAGGCCAGTTATCATATATCATATTAACAAGGATATTAGGTTGAATTACTGCCTTATTTATTTTCTAATGGAATTCTCATGTTTATGAGGAAAACGTGGGTCATAGGCCAACTGCCTCAACTCCTTCCGCCTGAAGTTTTTCCCTGAGCGCTACCACCAAGTGCTTTGCATAAAAGTTGTTTAATAAATGTAGAAAAGAATTAGGAGAATATTCTATTCTCACGATTTCCCACTGTTGAATATATATGGAAAATTAGACCATCCAGCTCAAGAGGGTCTAAATATGTATTTGCATAAATTGGTTAATAACAATCCCACCAAAATATGCAACACTGTAAACTATGGAAAACTGTCTTCCTGACTTTTCCTCCTTGTTCCTGAGTAACATTACCTTCTTGCCTCAGTTCTCTATACCTGGATATTATTGTAAGGATCCGTTTTGTCCAAGTAAGATAGTGGCTTAAAGTCTGGGACACATCCTAGAGGGTCTTAGATATCCACCACTGGAGTATCAGAATAAGTTTTAGCAAAGATAAGAGAAATAATGTTTATGCTTCAAGATGGAAAGTTGGAAAATAATACATGAGGTAGATGACGGACGTACAACTGGGAAACACATTCAGGGTGACACAGTACAAGAAGACATGCTGATATTGAAGTGAATGGTTTTCATCTAGGTCTGAAAACCTTGTGCACAAGTAAGGGAACTGATTTTGTAGGGATTTAGAAACCTTTGTTGGGTAGGTTTTCAATAGATAAAACTGGCTAGACTGACAGAGCTCTCGTTCTTTTTTTCCACAGCTCATATAAACTTTCATCCTCATTACATAAAAATGACTGATAATAGTTGAAAATGTCCTTGTTCTGAGCAATACTGTTCAGGATGAAAGACTTAGGCTAAAATGGCAAGGGCCTCATTTCTTTCTAAAGGTCAGGAAAAGTGGTGGTTTAGGAGCTTTCCTAACTGCCCTTCAACTGCCCAAGTGGATGTCATGACATTTACTTCTCTAATCTGCTTCTTAACATGGAAAGAATTTGTAGATACACCTCTGAGCTGTCTATTAAGTTTCGTATGTTTCTTTTTCCCTGGAAAGGGAATAAAAGAGATCCCATATACATACTTGTTAATGTAGCTCTTTTTTTAAAAAATTAATTTTAATGAGAAAGAAACAGCAAGACAGTTTCAAAAGAGGTTAGTAGGACACTTACAATATTGAATGCATTGCATATTATTGTCTGCATAGTAGTTGTTTAGAGTACAAGAAGCAGGCATGATATCTTGTCTAAACATTATTAGTATAAATATTTATTCTCATTGGACTAAGAGAAAGTAGCTGAATATCTATCCTAACTATTTTGTATATTCGGGTCCAAAAGTTATATAGGTTTTGCCTTATCTTGGTGTTAATGTAGTTTTTGTTTATATGTCTCTGTCCTACCTGCATTATATAGAATGCATTGAAAGTTGTGATGTTTCTTTAATACCACGTAACAAAATATTACAGGCTTAATTACATTTATTATATCTCTCATGCTTTGTGGGCCAAGAGTCCTGATATAGCTTAACTAGTTTCTCAGCTTTCATTCTCAAAATGCTGCATCATTGTGTTATGGTATTGGTTTCTTACCAGAGGCTCAACTGAGAAAGGATCTACTTCCACACCTCCTGGGTTAGTAGCTTTACCACTTCAAAGCCAGCCAGAAAGGTACTTTAAGTCCCACTTCTCCACGTACTCAACAACACTTATATTTTTTATGCAAGTGTGTGGGCATTGGTGTGTGTGCATGTGTGTGTGTGTGTGTGTGTGTGTGTGTGTGTACATGCTCATGCATATACATGTTTAATTCTGGTTATCTTAAGAGGTATGAAGTGATAACCTGTGGTTTGGATTTTTTGAGGGGCTCATAATGTTACCTATGCTACTGGTCACTGTGTATCTTTGTTGGAAATATTCCATAGATTTTCATTTGTCTTTCTTACCTCTCTTCTGACACTACACGTTTTTTGAAGGCAGGATATATATTGCTAAGTTTTTAGCCTATCTGGTGACTTATTAAGTCAGTGTTGATACTCTAAAGGCTCAATAAATAGCCATTGGTTTCAATTTATAAGACTAAACAAACTTTGTAGTATTGCTTCAATCACTCCTGAGGTAAAACTCTCAGATATGTTATTTCATTGAGAAACATTTTTACATAGGACATGAGCAAGTTATTTGTTAAAAGAAAAGATTCATTGGATATTTCAATAGCATCTGAGCCTTTGACAATTCATCTTGAAATGTTTTCTTTCTCTAGCATCTAGAACACTACTTCTCCCTAGTTTTATCTTCTAGTTTCTGTTTCTCTCTTTTCACTCTTCTTTGTGAGACCTCTGTGAAGAGCACTTATAGATAAACATTTCTCAGATAGCTGCCTTCAGTCTCCTTGCCTCAGTGGTACCAGTGCTTGCCAAAAACTCATGTTCTGATGTATTGTTTCTTAATAAAGTCACTTAGTAATGAACCTTTCATAAACTTTAATTGTTTGGAAGCGTTATCCTTCATTTTGAGGCTGTCATGTATCTTCCAGTTTTTCCTTGGATAATGTTGATAGTGTCTGGCTGTTCGTTATGGTTTTAATGTTCTGACAAAGAGAAATCGTAACACCTTCCCTGACTCTTTAAAAAACACACTAGATGTATGTGAACAAGTCAGTGTGATGTGCCATATCTGTAATGGAGGATAAAAATTACACAATCATTGCAACAAATGTGACAAAAGAATTTGACAAAGTTCAGTTTCCTTCCATATCCTTCATTGATAAACAATAAATTTTCTTAGTATAGAAGGAAATAGGTTTAGAAGGAAGTTTCCTCAATATTATTCCTCAGTAATATTCCTCAATATTATAAAATAATTTTTGAAAAACTGGCAGTTAATATAATTTTTTTGTCTTTTTTTTTTCAGAACTGGGAACTGAACTCAGGCCCTTGCATTTGCCAAGGAAAGTGCTTATTCTGATGAGCTGTCTCCCCAGACCCAGGCAGTTAATATCATGCCAAAGGGAAAAATGAAACCTTTTTCTCTAAGTTAGAGTATAAGGTAAAGATGTAACTTTTGCCACTTTTTATGCAGCAAAATACTGGAAGTAGTAGCAAAATCAGTTAGGCCAACTTGGATAACTGTGCTGCTAGTTTCCACTGACCTATTGAAAGAAATAGTTAATGCTTAAATTTCTTTTTCTTCTTTTTAATTTTTTGACCAATTTTACATGAGCGTATCTGGTAATCTGAAAAACTAATTTCAAGACAACAACATGCAATATAACAGCTGTTGCTTGATTTCTATCATTTTCTTTAGTGAAATTCCATATCACTATTTTTCCTACTATTTCTTATTCTGTTAAAATTTATTTGTAAAATTTTATTAATTTTAATGAGAAAGAATTAACAATGAGATCATTTCAAAACAAGTTAGTAGGACAGTTACAATAATCGGTATATTGCATATTGTTGTCTTCATAGTAGTTGTTCAGAGTACAAGATGCAGACATGATAACTTTTCTAAACACTATTAGTACAAATCTTTCTTCTCATTGAACTAAAAGAAAGTAGGTGTATATATAGGCCAATAGTCCATAATAGTAGTAGGTTATCAGTACAACTGGCAACATTGAAACCTAATGACTTGAGCCTTTTACAAGTCATCACATTAATATGGCTTTGCTTTTTAAAATTAATTTTAAATAGAAATAACAATGCATTCAAGGTCAGTGAAGACTCAGGACAGAACATAACCTGTGCTATAATATCCTATAACTCAGTGGTTTCCCAAATTTTCTGTTCAAGGAGATTAAGGGACCACAGAAGAAAGAGATTGAAGGTAAATAGTATGCCTAAGGCGAGTCACCTGGAGAGAAAACATTCTCTCTGGCTTTTATAGAGAGCAAACTGTTCAAGAAATGGCCGCGACTCATCTAGATGGCTGACACTGACAATAGTTCTACAAAGCACTGTACATGGTTCCGAAGTAAATCTTGAGGGGATTTGACTGAGCTTGAGAGATACAAAAAATACATGTTTTGTAATTCAAGTCTTGCTTTCACTTGCCCTTGACCACTCAGCAGAAAAGCTTAAATATGATGCATAAAACACAAGAGTAGTTTAGTATGCTGAGCTGTAAAAGGCTCAAATCAACAGCTTCTAACATTGCCAGTTTCATCAGTAACACCCTACAATTATGGAACATTTGACTATGTATACAAGTACCTTCTCTTAGATCAAAGAAAAGAAATTTAGTGTACCAATAACCATTAGAAAATTTATCATGTCTACACCTTGTACCCTGTATAACTACGAGGACAACAAATGCATTGTATCAATTTGTGTGAATGTACTATTAACGTGTTTTGAAACTGTCACATTGTAATTTCTTATTAAAAGTAATTTAAAAAAGGAAATAACAATGCAGCATTTTCAAAACATGTTAGTAGTACACAACTACTTTCTCTTAGTTCAATGAGAAGAAATTTTTGTACTGATAATGATTAGAAAAATTATCATGTCTGCATCCTGTGCTCTGAATAACTACTATAAGGACAACAATATGCATAGTATCAATTATTGGGAAGGTACTAATGGCTTTGCTTTTTATACTTTGTAGTTACACTTTTTTGCTGGATGGTTATAGCCAAATTAAACCAAGACCTAT
>PVJA010020249.1:0-37215 GCA_004027025.1 Myocastor coypus | reverse complement strand
CAAAGGTATTTGATACTCAGAAAGCCAGTGATGATAAGCCCAGTATCTATGTTATAGAATAATAGTATCACAAAGCTTTTCTGCTGGAGGGTTGAGAATGTAAGTTAACAGACCGACAATTGGAGAATAAGAAGGGCTATAAGGATAGCCAATATTTTGGCCCTAGTCCTTCAAGGTCAATAAAGACCCAGGATATAAGTCACCCAAAGCTGAATTTTTAAAATTTGTTAATTTTAGAACTGAGTGAACTTCAGAACATATGTGTTGAATATTTGAGGACAGATTCGCAACCTCTGTAACACTCTGAGAGAAGCTGGGTCCAGCTCCCAAGGCAGCCTCTCCCCTCATGCCGGGCTGTGCGTGGCGCCGCCCACAGGGCAGATGAGCCTAGAGCAGGGCTTCACAGCCCGCAGTGTGAGCACGGTGGTGTTCTGACGGATGGCTCTCCGATCACAGGAATTTCACATCTGAGTAAAGGGGAAGTTAAGGCCAGGAGGCTGATAAATCTTGAGGGGCCAAACTTCAAAGCGTGAGAAGCTCCCTTCCATCTGAGGATGGAATTAGTTTGGTTTACCAGAAACTCATGCACAAAACCTGGTAACTCCCAAAGCGCAACTCTGGACTGGGTCTTGGTTCATTTCAAGTCTACGGGACCCGAGCCCTAAATGAAAACTCTGGAAACATTAGGAGGGACAGGGGTACTGGTGCGTTGTGAGGTTGCGAGAAAGTTACACAAAGACAGAGAAAAGACCATGTTTGGAAATACTGTTTCTGCGTACAGATCAGAGATTGCAAGGGTTTTCCTCGCTCCGTGGAATTTCTCTAACTGCCTGGGGATTTCTAGATTTCTAAGAAGCTTGAGATGGCTGTTAACCTAATACACAGTTGAGGGGAGCCAAGACAGTCTTCTCATGCCAGCTGGGTGGTAGGATGTCCTTTTAAAAGGCTCTTTAAAATCAGGCGTGTAAGGGAATCCTTCTTTCGTGAACTAGGGCCTCTGAAACTGGGTCAGTGGTTCTCGTCCTCATCTTCTTGCTTGCTTTGTTGAGCGCAGTGTAAGCAAATAAATATCAGCGAATGGCTTAATGATTTTCATAAGGTTTCATATTTTCCAGGCAAGGGGCTCTCCTGAAATGTTTGATCTGCTCTGTATGAATCTGTTTTCCAAATGGCCAGCACATGTTGAGGCCTCCTATCCTCTGTGTTACAGGAAGACGCCTTTGATGGGTTAACCGCAGAGTAACTAAACTCTTTTCAAGTCCCTTTCAAAAGTGCCTTTGTCCTGCTGTGGATCTTGTCACTTGGATTGGATCAGTGGGAGATTGCTCCTGGCAAACGGTTCTAGTATATTCTCCGTCTGACCTGAGTTTGGTATCTGGGAAAATGCCATGGGAAATCTGATGTCCTAAAGGCTGAAATGCACTGGGCACTTGTGAAACCATCCCCCGGACGCAAGATGGGTCACTCCTGTGTTTCCAGCACTCTCAGCTCAACTTGCACCTGAACCTATTTCTTCAAAGCCAAATGACACCTTCATCATTTTCAACCACTTTGGGGAGGGCTGGTTTTGTTATTACTAAATGTTTTGGTAGCTCTCTGGTGTTCCCTCGGTGGATATGATGGCTTTGGAAGTGACTTTTCATGTTCGACTTTTGTACCCATGCTTTTTGCAGGCTGGGTGGCAGTTAGCCAGACACTTCTTGACTGCCTATACCTAATACAACATCGATATGCTTTATGTTTCTATAGATTTTAATAAAAATTATAACACAGATATTATTAAGCTAAGAGAGCAAATTAGAGGGATGCAGGGGAAGGGAAGAAGACATTTCGCAGCTGCGTGCTTGTGGATGCAACACTGGGCCCAGAGGGAGCACCAAAGACCAAGGCATTCCATTGTGTTGTTTTACGCAAGAATTAAATATTTTGTGAATAGAGCTGATTATTCAATGCAAAAACAGAGCAGTCTGTTAATATATAATAGAATATGTGGAAGAGTAAGATTTAAGACAAGAGAAATATTTTTTCCTCTTTCCCGTGTTTTTAATTTCTAAAATATTTTTATCACTATGTGACCATTATTGGTCACTGCTCAGATTATCTCTATTACAATGCTTCCGATAATTTTTTCCAATACTGAGTACCATGCTAGAAGCTCTAGGCCGGATCAGGAAACAGTTCTGAAATGACGTTTCTGCAGGTCGAGTGCGAAGCGGAGCCTTCAGAGTCCACAATGTTCCTCCTGTCCCCATTTTCCTATCCTTCAATTACTTGAAATCTGGTGTTGGCAAATCTCAACTTTAGGCTATTGGCACTCAGCTTTTGAAGTTATTATTACTTGTCTCATTCAAGAAACCCTAGGTAATTTCGGACAGATCTTAAAGCTGTATTTTCTGTCTTGGTTCATTGATTTGTCATCTCCTGCTACCTCATCCAGAAATCTGAGGGCCACAAGAGGCTCCTTTGCTTCGTTACAGCCCTCCTCCTGCTGCCCGTTGGTCACTCCGCATGAAGCTCCCTCCTAATCCTGGCTGAGATCTGCCCTGTCCTGTGTCTCTCCCCCTGGGGCTCCCCGCCACCCCAGCTCTTGACAACTACAGTCTTGTACATGGATCTGCCCTGGCGCTCTCCTCCTCCTCCTCCTGCTCCTCCTCCTCCTTCTCTGCTTCCACTTTCATTCCTCCTCTGAACTCTTTGTTTCCTTCCTCATACAAAGCTTAGATTATTTTTTACCTGAAAAAAAGTCTTAGAGCAATAATTCACACTATTTGGCAAAGTCTTCAGTTTTTAGTCATGAGTAGGTGTAGACTGTCACTGATGTTTTCTAATCTTTGTGATATTTCAGTGGGATAACTTCCATAATTGATTTTTTATGTGAAATAATTCTTGGCCCCTGTGTAAAATTTATTTTAGGATATGCACATACACAGCACCTTTGGACTGATTGCTAATAGTATTTCTGCCTCTCTGTCCCTAAGTAAGAGTGACGCTCACTCTGCTCTTACCTGGCTCTGGCATCGGGATTCTAATAGCCTCATAAATACTTGTAAAATGCTTCTGTATTCCTTGTAATGTTAAGGGTCATTATTTCTTTCTTTTGGAAAGGAAAATTTTGGGGGAAAAAAGTGCCTGAAAAATCTTCTGCAGCCAGTACTACTTTGTGGCATGATTTTCTAAGCGTCCATTTTTTCTCAAGAGCATTTCATACTCATGTTTTCTAAAAATTATACGGTGTATCATAACTTTCAAATATATTAGCCTAACGTTGTTCATGCAACTCTCTTGTAATTTTTAAACATTTGCTTTTTTCTGCTTCAGTGTCATTTTTGATATCTGTGTTGTGGTATTTCTGCCTTTTGAAAACATCAGTCATGCCAGGAGTTTGTCCATTTAATGACTCTTTTTTTTTCAAGCAACCAGTTTCTCATTTTGTTGGTCAGATTACTAACCACTCAGGGCGGACAACGCTTCAGGCCGAGTTTTTTCTGAAACTCAAATTTGCTTTGAAAGCCATTCAGTGTGCCCCCCTCATCCCCCAGCTCTAGCACCTCAAGCTTACTAGCTTCTGGACACTGTTCCATCCTGCTCTGCCCTCCTGAAGTATGGGATTTCTCCTAAGCCCCAAAATGTCAGCCCACCCAGAATGTCAGTCCATGTTGTACTATGTGCCTTTGAGATTTCTTTATTCTTCCATTAGCCACTTAGTCCGTTTCTAAACTCAGCCCAAGCTTCCTTCTCAGGAGGGCTTTCGTGGCCCTTCCCCTCTTGCTCCTCCGTGGGGCGTGGCTTCCTTCTCAGCACCTTTGGCTTATTCTTGCCTTGTTCAGCTTGCTTTAGATCTCTGTCTGCTTCTCCTCCTAGAGTGTGGGCCCTTATCCTCATCTCTGTAGTTTTAATTCTTTTACCTTACTTCTCCTACCTCCAATATTTCCTTTCTCAAACAGAAAAGGCAAAGAGGAGGGACAAGACTGCATTAGGACCCTTCCCTCTGTGTGTGAGGAACTGGTGGTACCCAAGCCTTCCCGACAAGGATGCTGAGAGAAGGGCCCCGGCTCTTCAGCTTGGTCAGTGCGTGCCTAGAACTGAGTCATCTGTTTGTTAACATCTCTAACTTTCTGAATTTTGAAGCCGAGATTTTCTTCCTATGAAGCAGAGACAATTTCATGTGTGGACATTCTAATGCATTTTAAACACTCACCACACATGCATCCCGTTCTATGTTTCCCTTGGAGAGCATTTATTCATAAACAAATGTTCTACTTAATCAGGTGGCAGATAATATTTTATGACCAACCCAGATACATTTCAGAACTTTCAAGTTTGGGCAAAACATTACAAGTAGATAATTTAAAGAAACTTGTTTTAGTTTCCAGTTTTTCTCATCTGGGAACTTACACTTCACTATCACACAAATAAATAAAACAAAATGTTATTTATAAAAGGCAGCTGACTGGTTGGGAAACTTACAAGGAAGTCAGGAAGGCTGGGTTTGGATTCCCGTTTTAGCCTACTTTTCAAACAAAGTCTCTTGGGTCTCATGTGTGAGACAGTGGTAACGATATCTGACCCTCTGAGGTTCTCCTGAGGGCTGAATTCTATGTGTATCAAAATGTTTTGCACAGTGCCAGGACCACAGCAGAGACTTGCTAAGTCAAACGTATGTGATGGGGAAAATCACAAAGGTACCTGTTTTCAGATGATCAACTCACATTTATAAGACCACTGGTAGGCCATTCAGCCTAGCTAAAGAACAGCTAGTCCTCTTCCCAGTTCTGCTGGCTCTCTGCACCTAGGCCTACACTCTGCTCACACACCTTATTTTCATTGGTTTAGTCCAAAGACAGTCAGATCCTAGAACCTGGACGTCTTGAGTTTTATTTTGGACACGCGTAGCTCAGTGACCTTGGAGAGTCACCAGAACATTGTTGGTGAGCACTTTTTCTGTTTTCATTTCCACAAAGGCAGAGCCTTAGGTGAGTTCTTCCCCCGGCTGCTTAGCACTAACTTAGCAATGCCTGTTTCCCCAGGTCAGGATGTCAATGTTTAATTCATAAGAAAAAGCCCAATTCATGTAATATCATTATCCTTCTATGAACTATGGAGGAAAGGGAAGTAACCAAGTCTAAGTGGTCAGCCCAAAGCATTGGCCAGCATCTCTTTAAAGTAACAATTTTTCTACAAGGCCAGTAGCTTTCTCTCACACTTCATCCTGTTGTCAGAAGCAAAATTTTCTGCACTCTCCGCCCCCACCTGAACTGCCCAGTAATTGAAAACTGTTTTGTTCCTCCAACAGCCCTCAGTGATTACGCGCACATTCCCCGTCCACTCCGCTAGCTAAGCCAGGAGCTGGGGAGCAGCGCCTGTAACAAATCGCAAGTACCTAGCAGCTTCCCCTGACCAGGCGAGATGAACATCAGCGTGCACTGTGGGCCAACCCAGAATGCTCACAGCTTACGCGGTACTTTAGATTTCCCCTGCATTTACGTGCACAGTGGAAGGACTGCTTCTGTCTCTCCCACGGTCCTGTCTCCATGCTTTTTGGCTTATTACGTTGTTCTGGGCAGGAAAAGAGTGTGGAGTGGACAGGAGAAGCTGGCCACCCTGGGGTCTGCATGCTTCCAGCCTGCTGTGAGGTGTCCAGCCAGTGCTGACCTATATTCCAGTGACACACACCAGGGCTGGGTAGGACAGAACTACCCAGGGTGCCGCCTCCCCACCCCTACTCCTCCTTCCTCAGCCACCAGGGCTGCCAGATCTGTACACCAAGTTCCCTCTTGTCAGCCTCATGGCCTGACAGGGCATAAGAGGAATGGTTTATTAAGAGGTGAGCGCACCTCTGCAAAAATCTCTGGACTACACCTCAATGCTCTCTCCCCAAGAAGAGCAGTAGTAACCAGAAGGTAAAGAGACGTGGACCTGTTGACTTTGACCCCAATCTGCTCCTTTCAGCCTTTGTTTTTGGAATGCGTGACTATGTTTCTTTAGAGTGGGCAGATGGCAGGATCCCGGAGGTGTAAAACGGCTACAAAAAACAAGATGATTCCAAAAGGTGGAATATGCCTAAAGCCTGCTGACCCATTCTGAGATTAATCAAGAGCGTCGGACCCCCACCTCTGCAGGATTTTAAAGATCTCACGCCATTTCCTTTTTCCTTTCTTTCTAGGAGGAGGTCACCAATTTTAACCTAGCCACTTTTGAGGCTTTGCTTGAGAAAACAGCTGTCATTTTTGTGCTGTTTAGCTTATTTGGAGGACAAGCCTGAGTGGAAGATAAATGTAAGACCACTCACTTTGAGGAGAGGAGGAAAAGGAAAATGGAACCACCTTAGAGGAAAGGCAAGCTGAGAGCTAGAGACGGTGCCAGCCAGAGTGCAGGAGCTGCGCCTAAGAGATAATTTCAAGTTGAGCTGTGGCTTACCACAGTGTCCTCGTGGTCAGCTGAGTGGTCAGATGTCAGGGGTGACTGAAAATAAGTTCATTTTCCCACAGTGGGGTGAGAGAAAGAAGAAAAAAGAGCAAGCAGCTCTGCGCATACAAAACAAATATGTTTCCATCTCAGACTCGGGCTGGGGCAGGCTCAGCTGGGGCCTGCCGCCCATGTCACTTTTGTGAAGAATGCTGGAGAAGCAGGAAGGCTGTCACTTTTAAGTAGCATAGCACTTTAGTCCCTACTTCCTTTCCCCTAATATTCGTCAACGGTCCCATGGCGTGATGACTGCGCACCATTGTTCTTTCAGTTCTAAAGGCCTAGGGGTGAGGGTGATGGTCCGGGTGTGGCGGGGAGAAGACAGCTAATAGGATTGTCCTAGGTGAAGAGCTTCCAGTCCCATGCTTCGAGGTCAGGCTCACAGCATTGCCCGTCACTAGGCCTTCCTGACTTAACTTGTGGTGCAGACTGGTTTTATGGTGGTAGATGTAGGCCCCTCTTGTGTGTGTGTGTGTGTGTGTGTGTGAGCATGAGTGAGTGTGTGCATGTGTGTGTGTGTATGTGTGTGTGAGCATGAGTGAGTGCGTGTGTGTGAGTGCACAAGATTCTGGCATCCAAAGAATTAAAGAATTATTTACAGTGGGAAGAATGGTTTGATCACAAATTCATCCTGTCCTGGTCTAGTTATGTGTTACTATGTGTGTGGACTTTTTTTTTTTTTTTTCTTTTGAAATTCTATTCTTTTTCATGATCTCATATCCTAAAATTCTCCTTCGTAATTTAATGAGGTCTCCCTGGTTCACCACCCAAAACGGAACAGGGTGCTTTCTTCCATCGCATATGCCAGAACAGCGCTGCAAATCTCCAAGGCAGACCAGAGCATCATATTACAGATTGGAAAACTGAAAGCCTCGCACACCAGGCCGACCCCAAATCCCCCCATGCCTTTCCTTTCTGTGTATCTTCTTGTTTATAATGCTTGCATCCCAATCCGATCTCCCCCTGTTGCAGACCTGGAACACCTTGAGCGATTCAGGGGCTGTGAAATCTCCCGCTGACTTTGTTTTGGCGGCGACTGCAGCCCACACGTGGGAGAATTAAGCCAAAAACATCGCAGACCTAATAGCTTGCCTCTGCGCAGGGGCGGGCGGATCAGCAGGCAAAGGTGACATCGTGGATTTTCCAGGACTTTAGGTCTGCCTTGCAAAGTGGCTTCCTTGCTACACATCAGTCAGAGCCTGAATTTGAGACAGAAAAAACTTTTCTTATATAAATATCTGCCCTGGGACTTCAAAATCTTCCTGTGCAGTGGCTCCAGAATGATCTCTTTACCCTAGAGACTCCTCTGGTTTTCCAGATCCTGTCAGAAACTCCTTAATAGCCTGTCATGAGCCTCTCAGCTCATTATTTCTCATCAAAGCCCTCCAGCTCGCCGGCTTAGAACCTGGGAAGTGTTGTCTGACGATGCGCTGCTCCATAACCCTGCACGCAGGACACGCTCCAGCCCACTCTTCATTACTTCAGCTTCCCCACCGGGGACACCCCCATGATTTTTAGCAGCTGGTCTGAATTCAGGGTTTTTGTCTTGTTTTTCAAAACATCCGGTGTGTAATATGGATGACGTAACAGATTTATCATGTTTACCTCAATCTTTTTCTTCCTTGCATCTCATTCCTTCCTCTTACTCTCTGGCATGGCCAGGATATTGGAAGCAAGTGGAGTTAGCATACAGTTATATTGTTTAGTGCAAACTGTGGTGAATTGAGGCCAGTTTTGGGTCAAGGGCATAGGAGGCTGAATTGTGTTATGTGTCAGCCTCTTCATCCTTTAAGTCACTGTGAAATATGCTCCACAAGAATAGTGCTATGCAAAAGAACTGTCAATTAGTAAATACCTTGATATATGTACACAAAGCCTATTGCGTGGCCCAAGTGTGCGACAGTAGGGAGGTGCCTTGGCTTGCAGTGCACTCTGAGAAGCAGCAGAAATGGCATCACCTAAAAGCGCAGTAGAATAGTGGGCCCCTGCTCCTTCCCCCAATCCCTGCCCTAAGCAGAACATGCACCAAACAAGTTCCTCAGTGATTTATAGGAACCTTCAAGTCCGGCCAAACTACCTTGTTCTCTTGTCCTACACTGGTAGCTCTTCAAGTGTGGTTTCAGGACCAGTGACATCACACTCCTGGGTACTTTATAGAAATGCAAATTCTAGGGCTCTAGTCCTGGTGGACTGAATCAGGAACTGGTACTGTAGCTTACCACTCTGGCTTGAAAGGCCTTCTAAGGGATACTGGAGTCATTAAAGTTTGAGAATCACTGCTCTAGGGCCTTAGTCCTGAAGCTTTGCTGTGCATTCAAATCACTGAGGGAGTTTAAGCCTGCAGAATAAAAAACTGACAAAGTAGAGCAACGGAAAACCTTGTCTGAGGAAAGCTGTGTGCAGAAGGCTTGGGGTGGGAAGGTACATAGTGAGTTCAAGGAGCTGGAATAAATTGCTCATGGCCATTAGGCTGTCCTAGAGATCAATCCGATCTCTAGGGATGATACACTGGCATTAATAGTTTTTAAAACTCCCTAGGGGATTTCAGTGAAGGCTGAAAGCAGGTGCCTCTGAAACTTTAGTGGGAGCTGGTAAAAATAAGGAGCTCTAGGATCAATGCTATTTTAGCCGCCATGAGTTCCCAGCAATAATGACCAGAATTTGAGAACCTCACAGCACTGTTATTTAAAATATGCTCCACACACCAGGAATATTAGCATCCAACCACCTACTGAGAGATTGTTAGAAGTGCTAATTCCCTGACCTCACTCCAGAGCTATTGACTGAGATTCCCTTAAGAGGAGGCACAGGTAACTCTTGCCAAAGGGTTCAGATGCGCCTGAAGATTATAGCTCACCAGTCCACACTGCAGTTCTTAATGTCTTTTGTTCTTTCCGCTGCACTCATCACTGTTAGCCTTCTGCAGCAAGAAACATGAGCTGGTTACTGAGGTTTAGGGTTTACTTATCCACTACGTAGCTATGCATTCGGTGAGTTGGTTAGTATGTCTGGTTTTGACCAACCTCACTCATTAAGGGTAAACTGTGGAGACTGGAAGAGAGAAGAGAGACAGGGTGAACCCGAACAGTGGTAATATGCCCTGGCTTTCCATGATCTCGGAATAGAATCTATTTGCTAGTTTCCCATGTCTCCAAAGCCTCAGTGAGATCAGGCACAAATACTATAGTATATTTATATAAGTAGCCACTGAAATACTACAAGATAATACAAAGCCCTGGGATTTTGCAACAGTGACAGAGATGACATTAAACATGAAAAAACTATGTAATGATGACCATGACAGGATGATAAGTACCATCAGGGACTATACTGTGCACAAGAAGGTGTCATGTGTAGGATGCCTTACTCTTGAGTGACCCTGTAAGCAGGAGCCTGTAGAATAAGACATTGACAAAGCAAAGCAAGGGAAAACCTTGTTCAAGGAAAGCTGCGTGCAGAACGCTTGTGGTGGGAAGGTACTCAGTGAATTCGAGGGGCTGGAAGAAAACGTGCGTGGCCAGAACTAGGGAAAAAGCAGAAAACAAGACGTGAGGTTGTTGTGCATGGCATGGCTTGGTTTTATTTTGCAGGTTTTTTTTTTTTTTTTTTTTTTTTCATAAGGATGGGTGTTTTATTCTTTAAAAGGCAGAAATGCTCATAAATGATCAGGCATAATGATTGTCTGTACAACAGACATACCTAACCTTATCTGTGATATCAGAGAAGTCTTCCCCAAGGAAGAGACAGGTAAGAATTTGACAAATGAGAAGAGTACAATCAGATGAAAGAGAAAAATGAGTGTTGGGCACAAGGAACAATGTATACAAGGGCCTTTAAGTCGGGAAGAACATAGCGAGTTTGTAGTTAGCTAGTAGAGCTGAATAGGCCTGAGAGTGAGAGCCTGGTGTGTCATTACTGTGTGGCCTCTGAGTCCTGATCCCCCAATGTATAAAACTGGAACAATAAAGTCTCCCACTTCATAGGGTTATAGTGAGTGTTTTGTGAACCGTGTCATAATGTGGCGCGTAGTAAGTCGTCTTGCGGTAGGTGAAACGATGCCTTCCTTAAGGGCGTCCCCATTCTAGTTCCCAGGACTTGAGAACATGTTACACCGCTTGATGAAGAGGCATTGGAGGCACATGTAGAACGAAAGCTGCTAATCAGCTGACCTTAAAATTATCCTAACTGCTTATGTGATCCAGGGTAGTCACAGGGATCCATTCGATGTCAAAGAAGAACACAGAAAAGTCAGTATTTGGATGGTGTTACTGGAAACTCAGCGTGCCATGGATGGCTTGCCGATGGAAGAGGCCACCAGGCAAAGGGTGCAGGCAGCCCCTGGAAGCCAGAATAAAACAAATAATCGGAGTCTCACCTGGAGCCTCCAGGAAGTCACACAATCTACTGATGCCTTGCTGTTAGCCTAGTGACACTGATTTCAAATTTTTGACCTCTTGTAGTCTACGATAATACCATTTGCTTAAAGCCACTAAGTTTATGGTCATTTTTTAAATCAACTACTTTAATGAATGTATAATCATCTTATGAATACGTTACATAATTTTGCAGGTCTACCCGCAGTCGGACACAGAGGCCTGGGCCACGGGTAAGCACTGCTGGACTGCGGTTTGGTGGTACTGAGGGTTTCACTCCAGCACTTTTCAGAGGAGCCAAGAGGATGGTGCCAGGAACAGGACTCACTCAAAGCCCTCAGGCTGAAGAGAACTTTTTTTCTAGAACTTTGGCCATATATAGCTTTGCTGAAGATGAAAGCAATATTTAAGGGAACATTTGGGCAATGTCTTTGGGCAGCCAACTTGAGTAATTTCAAAAACACTGTGTCTACTCTGCAGACTGAGCAGTAGCTGTGATTTACCCACTGCATTTCAGAGCCCAGGTTCCTGTCCAGGCTGGAGTTCCAGGGGTCCTGTCTCTGGGGTACGAGTTAAGCTCTCACAGTGCTCACAAAGTTGCTTCATAAGTCTTTGGCTTTAACATGACAGTGACCATCTGTCCTATGCAACTCCTGAGGGAAACATTAGAAGCAGCAGCACATTGACATTCAGACTAGAGGAAGCCGGATGCCAAGACAAAATGGAAAGACTTTTCCTGGGTTATCCTCACTGGGCCCAGGGGTGGGAACTGGGGACCCAGTGCCAGATGGGCTCAGAGGCTGTTAGAGTGGGCGTGGGATTATTTGTTTCTATAGAGACGTTTCTATAAGATGCCTGTAGGGCCTTCAGAAATTGGCACCAGTCTTTTCACAATATTCTCAGAGCATTTTTATTACCAAAGGAGTTTTCTAGTAGCTGCCCTGTCTCCAGCCAGGAATTTACTGGCGTTTTGTAAAAATACGATGGGGGCTTCTGGATTCCAAGCCAGACCTCTGCCTCTCCAGGAAGTGAGAGCCTCAGCGTAGTCCACACTACGCAGGGAGCAGGGAGTTGGCCCCTGTGCCCTCCCACTCCCGGCCTGGGTCTGGCCCTCAGGGCTGGCCCTCAGCCAGCTGTCAAGTAACCCTCACTAAGGTATTAGGCGACAATGGTGCAAGGGTTATTAACCCTTGTAGGAGCTTTTCACATTCAACCAAGTTTTGTGGTTAAGCCAAAGGGCATTAAAAACATCATAAAACATACGATAAAACCATTTCTTTGTGTGTTAAAGAATTTCATGTTCCCTGTGAATCTTTACCTTTGCAAGTATTGTTTATAATTTAAATGTATATATATATATATACATATATATATATATATATTTCCTATCTAGTAGCAAATTTTAGACATTTTCTCACAGTTTTAAATGTCCCACTTCATGACCTTAGCAGTATAAAGGTAACTTGTGCAGTATCCTGCCATCTTGTGATAACGTCTCTCTGACACTTCCAACTGCCCTCCACAGCTGGCGTCTCCTGGGGGCCCTAGCGTCTCTTGCCCCTGCCTCTACACATGCCTAACCCCTACCAGCTGAGTAAACAGAAGTGGCACTAATTCTAGCTGACTCTATCTGAGTCTTTCCCATAGAAATGTGACACAGAGGACAGGAAAAGGACTTGCGACTGTCTTTCTGGGTAGGCACACTTGCAACGTGGCAGGTTAGGAGCTGGGAGGTAACTTCTGGAATGGCCGTGTGAACCTGAGAGAAGCAGCAGCTGAAGGCGGGCCTGAAGCAGATGGGCTGAGAGGACCAGAAGTGCCGGCATGTCCCCAAGGCCAAGGTATACTCCTGCTCTTGGTTTCTGTGAGACACACCTGTGTCTTTCACTAAGGCCACCTTTGTTTCACTTTTATCACTTGCAGACAAGAACACATTAATTAAGGCGATGATGATAATTTTGACTATACTGAATAGTTGTTATTGCATCAGATACCTTGCCCACCCTTATATTTAATCCCTTCATCCCTAAGAGGCTAACTCAAAGAATAGCAATTTTCTGAGGATAATTCCTCAGTGGTATTAAAATTAAGTTTTGACTTGCTATAGTCTATGGTTTTAACTATATCCTAACATGGCCTCCAAGCTCTGTCATGACAGAAGAGAGGTGACAGAGGAAAGAATCACCAAGAATACCAAACACTGAGAGTAACAGGAAGAAGACATTTGAGACGAAAGCTCAGCTCTCAGCCCCTTGAAGCACCTTACGTAGACAGTTCTGTCCTCTATGTCCTGTCTCACAGCTGTCTTTCCTTGGCCTTTGGTTCATCTGCCAGGTCAGCCCTTTCTTCAACAGTAAGGGGCACCTGTGTTGAGTTAGCCCTCTGTGGACAAGTGTGTTTGCATAATCCACATGTGGATTACCCATGGTACATCAGCAAGGGTCTCCTTTTGTCATCAATCACATCCTGAACCACCTTTCCTTGCTTTGAGATGACATAATTTTAAGCAGTCCAAGCTAATGGCCATCACTCATGCACCAGTTCACATCAGTACAATGTCAGTTCTCCGCCACCTGAGCCTATCTTAATCCTGAGTGGGCAGCACCGATTGAACATGATGGTTCCTCCTTAGACATCACAGTGGCATTTGAAGACACTCCCTAACAATCCCACATAGTAGCACTGCACCAGAAGAACACACAGGCTACTTTGTGGTAACTAATTTTGTCTGAGCAATCAGGGAAGGCTTAATGGAGAAATGAATGTAAAAGGCTGATTTCTTTCTTTCTTTTTTTTACTAATCTAAGAAGAGCAAATTTACAATTCTTTGTCTCCCTGGATAAGTGAATCCATTGATAAGCGTTACAAGTCTATTTCTCCCCCTGCCTCCTTTCAAAGGTACTAGGACCTCAGGAGTTGATGCCACCAATTGCACTCTGCCTTATGCATTCTACGTTCCTAGCCAATCAGCCAAGCATTTGTCTCAGCAAAGACTTGGCCTCATCATTTTGCTTAACAGCAGCAACTCTCTTCAATGATCGCTCCGAAGGAACAAGGGAATCTTGTGATGGTTACGTGCTACCTGACATCTGCAAAGGTGGCCTGCACAAATGATGACTAGGCAGAACTTCCCTCCTTTCAAGAGGGGCAGAATGGATTGAAGTTTCTGTTAGAATAGAAGTGGAGACTAGAACTTGAGGAAGTTCAGATAAAAACCAGGCAAATGATTGGAGAGGAATATAGTCAGCTCCCCAGGGTAAAGGGTTCCCTTCTCCCCATTGCTCTTACAGCAATTCAGAAGTCTTTTGCAAGGGATCGGTCACTCCTTCCCTTTACATAACTTTCACAAATGTACAGCCAAATTAAACAGATGAAATTATCAACCGGGGTACCACCCGGCTGTCTCCTGTGAGCTTGGTTTATGGAGCTGGAATTCTCCAGAGAGCATCACAAATCCACATGATGTTCCCAAGTGCTAAATTTGGAGCTCTGATTTAGCTGACAGATGTTTAAAATCACATTCTGTTGGACAACTCCCTAAGGAGAACGCAGCTGCAGATGTGAAAGAGAGCAAGCTCTTCCAGTTAAGGTCGGCGGGAACTTCGCCTGGAAGCCCTTGTCTCCGCCTGCTTTCTTTGGACTCTGTGATACAGGCGAAGGATCATTTTCTGCCAGTTCCACCAAAACCCATCTCCTTGCTGAATCCTTGCCAAGATAAACATGGAGACGGATCTTGCATGAAATTCAGGGTCCTGAGCTTAGCTTTAATTGCATACAAAGGGGCTTCTTGCACTTCACAAACAGGCAGAAAGCCACCTTCCTCAGTCTGCTCAGCCCCCGGTGCCATCTGCGCGTGATTGGGAGTTCTGCACCTTCGGCTCAGCGATTCCAGTGTCAACCGCCTCGGAACGGCTGCAGGGCCACTGGCTCTCCGCACTCCTCCAGTATCTCAAATGTCCTCCTTCATTTTGGAGAAATAAAATGATCTTAGGATCTCCTTTGCAAAATCACGCATTTCAGGCTTGTTTCAAGGCTCAGAGTGAAACGGATTCATGTAAAAAACTTGTCTGTGTATGTGATGTGGGAGATTGGTGACCTTTGGTGTTCTCTATAAAAAATGTTTGATGTCTAAAATTTCCATGCTGAGCTTGCATTGTGTCTTGTTGTTTTCTGTGATGTTTCCATGCTCTGTCAAAATCCCCAAATTCAAAATACACTCTGTATGGGCACAACAGAGATTGTGACATAGTTATGAGCACATCCTGATGGCAGCCTCAGATCAATGCAAATCACATTTGATATCAACAGTGATGCGATGTGAGTGTAAGTAAAATAACCGTATAACAATTTGAAGGTGAAACCCAAGAGATGCCCTTGTACGATCAGCAGAAGGGCAGGAAGGCAATAACAGGAGGGCTCTGCTGTATTGTTGTCAGAGCAAAACTGCACCAAGACTTTGGTCCCAATTTAGACGGCTCATAACATCGTCCTTGGAGACCACATAATGTCCTGAGAGGAAGCTGATGCATAGCTCACAATACTTTTTTAAACTTAGTATTGGGGGTTGGAATTCAGGGCTCTGGCACTTGATACATCCCAAGTCCTTTTCACCTTTTATTTTGAGATAGAGTGTAAACAAGCTGATAAATTGCCCAGGCTGGGCTCGAACTTCATCTCCCTGCCTCAGTTTGCCAGAGTGCTGGGATTATAAGCATATGCCATCACGAAAACTATAAGATCTTATGATAACAAATTGAGAATACACCAGGTTCAACTAGTGTCTTGCTTGTGTTGGGGGCTAGAAGCACAAAGACAAAACAAAAGAGTCAAGAATGGGACAGACAAGGGATGCAGAAACTGACTCTAATCTAAGGCCAGGGAGACTCTCAGATGGAATCCTGAGCTAAAACTTGAAAGAATCCCATCTGCTGAGTGCCTGGAGAAAGGGCCTCGAGGACTGGACTTAGGACACCATCTTTCAGACCGTCCATTTCTAGGGTCTGGAGTGAGAGATTACACAGCGATCCACGAGTGTGAATCACTTCTCGAGCGTGTGAGTGGGAAAAGTGGTAGGTATCAGCCGGGAAGCAGAGCGGCGCTGTTGGGTTATTGTTTTACCTTAAAGAATCCAGCAAAATCATTGGGTCACCTGCACACTGGCATAGCTCCCTCATCCTGTGAGGCCAGCCATTGGCTGAGGACTCAGCATGCTTTGTAGCTGATTAGGGAAACCCTTTGATTTTGATGAGCACTATTTCCTTGGTTTTTAAGACACTGTAATCTTTCTAATAGAACAATATAGCAACAGATATTTGAGAAGGCAAACATGTGTAAATGCATTGTCTTTCTAGTGTAAGAACCTGAAAGAGTAAATATAATCTTAAGTGTACACTAGACACTGCAGAAGGAAAAGGTGTTCAGTGGGAAGGAAAAACTGGGATGAGGAAAGGGACAAAAGAAAGAAGGGAAAACACACATTATGCATATATGTTGGATAATTGGGATCACTGTACCACCGATTTCTGCTGGTTTTTGAAAGGAGCAGTTAATGCTTAAGTTTTTTTCTTTTCATTGTTATTTTCTCTTTTTGACTCCTTATATTTTTTATTGTTTTGTTTTGTTTATTTTAAAACCGATCTTGTGGGGGCTGGGAAGATTGCTCAGTGGTGCAAGTGTCTGCCTGGCAAGCACAAGGACCTGGATTTGATCTGCAGTGTCACATGCCATGACGGCCCCAGAGCCAAACATGGTTATACACGCCTGTAATTCCAGTCCTGGGGAGGCTGAGACAGGAGGGTCATTATGAGTCTGAGCTGTGTAGTGAGATCCTGTACCAACTCGATGAATGAATGAATGATTAAATGAATGAATGAATGAATGAATGAATAAATAAATAAATAAATAAATAAATACAGGATCAAATTTCTTAAAATGTGGCCATCTTAGCCCACCCTAGGGGTGTGGCTGGCTCAGCATGTGGTGCCAGGGATCGAATTGTGGTCTCTGCGTGCTTGCCTAAGCTTACCTAAGCAGGTGCTTTAGATCTCCAAGCTATCTCGACAGCCCATGAGATTAAAAAAAAAATTTAAACTAATCTGGCACATTTACAGCTGGTAACTTAAACAACTATTTTAAAGATAACTTCATGCAATACAGAAACCATTATTGCATTTCTATTACTTTGCTTAGTGAAATTTTGTATTGCTTCTATCGCTGTTTTTTTTATTACTATTTTGTGTTCTTTATAAAATAAGCTTTTTTTAAAAAAGAGAGAAGGTGAAAAGCAACTTGGAATGCAAAATGCTTTGCTATTCTTCTTGGAAGGATAATTTATAAATATTGACTTTATTTTATTTTAAAGAGTTTAGAACAAAACCTATAAAAAGTAAAGCTATATTAATGTGCTGAGCTATAAAAGGCTCAAGTAAACAAATTCTGACAATTGCGAGTTGTGTTGATAGCTCACTACTATTTTTTTGTTTGCCTTTTGCTTTCTTTTTAAATTTATTATTACTATTATTACTAGTAGTATTTACAATAGTTAATACATTGCATAGTGTTGTCTTCGTCATCATTGTTTAGAATTTGGGACTCTGCTAAGTTATCTGCTGTTACAGTACATGTTCTTTTATGTCCTGTGTTCTCACGGACCTTGAAGGGCTAGAGCCAAGTATCCCTTCTTTTTCTGTAATTGTTTGGGCTGGTTGTTAACCATTACCTATAATTTAGGTATTTGAGCTTAATATCTCTACCTTTCTGAATATCAAATGCCTTAGATATAACATGAAACAGGTATTTTCCATCAATTGTTGATATTCTAAACTTTAAAACCCCTAGCTGGGTGTGGTGGTGCATGCCTGTAATCCCAGCACTTGGGAGGCTGAGGCAGGAGGATCAGTGTGAGTTTGAGACCAGCCTGGGCTACAAAAGTGAGCTCAAGGCCAGCCTGAACTGCATAGTGAGACCCTGTCTCAAAAAGACAAATAAATAAATAAACAAACAAACAAACAAATAAATAAATAAAAAAAATAAACTTTAAAACCCCTATAGAATGTGAAAAAAAAAAAAGAACAAATACACATTGTTACACAGATATTTTTGAACTTAACCATTTACAAAATTGTAGCAATACACTTCTATGGTCTTTTTTCCTTATCTCATTTTCTATTACCTTTTCTTTCTTTCTTTTTTGTTTTTAAGCAAACATTTACTTGAGAGAGAGTATAGCAATAATCGATATGATATTAGAAGCAGTGCATAATTAGAAGACCAGAATGATAGGTATTCCAAGCATGGCTTTAGTATTACACATTGCTATCCTCAGTGTATTTGCTTAGTTCACAGATATCAGTATATAGAGTTAGTCAGGGTGCAAATTCTACCAATTACCTGCTGGCTTCAAAAAAAAAAAAAAAGGAATATGAAACATTTCACAAATTTGCATGTCATCCTTGCACCGGGGCCACGCTAATCTTCTCTATATCCTTCCAGTTTTAGTATATGTGCTGTCAAAGCGAGCACAACTCACTACTGTTGTGCACTACTGGACTATATTGGGTTTTTTGTTGCTGTTGAGTTCAAGGGCCTACAGTCTTTGGAGTGGTAGCACGTATGAAAGGCCCTTTAAAGTCTTTTCTAATACAGCTTCTCTAACTGAAATGAAACACCCATCCCTGACAAAACAAAGCAAAAAAGGAGGATATAAAGGACCATTTTGTTGAAGAGAGAGAGAGAGAGAGAGAGAGAGAGAGAGAGAGAGAGAGAGAGAGAGAGAGAGACCAAAAACATATAAGGAGAACAAAGACAAAAAGCAACATAAAACAATAAAAATGGCACAGAATTTCAAATCAGGAATAGGAAGCTCACAATGGTTGTTGTATTACATATTGTTATCATCAGAGGTTTTGCTCAGATTACCAGATAAAGATGCAAGATTAATCCAACAATTAAACACTGGCTCTTCCTTTCAATAAACCTTAATTTTTCCTTGTCCTTTTTATTTTTTAATTTAGTTTAAAGGCAGTATAAAAATAATAGATAAGGCATTAAAGATGATGCACAGCTGGAAGAAGACGGAAGCCTTCATTTGTGGCTGTTGTATTATACATTGCTGTCTTCCATGCAGTTGCTCAGATTACAGATACTGGCATATAAAGTTGGTCAAAGTAAAAATTTTGAACATTAACTGTACCTTTAAAACACTAATAGAAATTAGTAGTAAATCATCTCTGCTCTCCTGTGTACTTCCGTGGCTTTTCCCCTTCCTTTCTTTCCTATCTTTTCTGCTTTCCCTCCTCTTAATTGCTTACTTCTTATGTTCAGTTTCTTTTGGCTCTACGATATCTATTGTACCTTTCAGATTTTATTTATTGTTACAGGTGCTTACACTGGGGAGATAATATGATGTTTACACATGTGGGTCTGATTTATTTCACTTATGAGAGTAGCTTCTAGTTGCATGCATCTGCTATAAAAGTTTCAAGTTTATCTTTCTTTATAGCTAAGTAATACTCCATTGCATAAAAATAACACGTCTTTTGTTATAAGTCCTCTTACACTGAGGCTGATCCTATCGGAAAGTCTTGGAGGCACGTTTTCAGAGGACTTTGGGCATCAACGGGCAGCACTATGCCATCTAGATCCTACTCGGTAAAGTCTAATCTACTTGGTGAAAAATGCAGTCTTGGCAGTCAAATCTGAATCCTGACTGCATTATTCATTTTTATGCCTTTGGGCAAACTTATTAATGTCTCTAAATCTCCATTTCCTTAGTCATAAAAAGAGGGCACATCACCACTTTCTCCCATTCTTATGAGATAATGCCTGTAAACTGTGTAGCCCAAGTATGTATTTTAACTGTGGCTGTGCTCTCCGCTGAGAGATCTCCATGCAAAATGCAGTGGTTACTTGATTACAACTCTTCACTCTTTCCTTTACCAATGGGAAAAGTGAGGGAAGAGGCGAAGCGATCTGTAACAGCTGCAGGTGCAGTGAAGTAATAGTTAAGGACAGAACTCATCCTAACCGATGGCCATTAGGAGAGGCTAGGATTTGTTTGACCAGCCTAGGCAGAGCTCCTTTGGCCTTGGAAGCTTTTGAGTGTACACCTACCCTTATGAGGTCTGGCTATTAGGAAGACAGCCTCTCCCTTTACCAGAACTTAGGGAGCTCTGCAGTAGTGACTGTGAGGATGTGGGCAAGTGCAGGCTTATGCTTGGGGATTGCATGGCAGAGGGGCATCCTCTTAGTTACTCTTTGTGTTGCTGAGACAAAATGCCCAATGTCCACAGTCTAAAGAGGAAAGTTTTATTTTATCTTACAGTTCGTGGGGTTATCAGTCCAAGTCAGCTGGTTCGCACATCACAGAGGCTCAGCCCAGGGAAGAAAATGCAGTGGCAGGGCAGGCAGAAGGGAGCGAGGCTGCCCTCCAGCTTTCTTGCCACGTTCCATCCTAACCTCAAGCGTACTGATTGGTGCCACCCATACCCAGGTTGGGCCTTCCCCTTATCCACACGTGGATCTGCTGTACCAATTAGCTGACCAGTCCAGGATCATATGCCCCAAATGCAGCCACCTCTGAAAAGCTCCACCTATGAAGGCATGAGGCTTTGGAAGACACTGGGATACACAAGCCATTGCAGGCACGAAGGAGGAGAGCTCCTCATGGCATTGCAAACAGGAAGCAGAGAGTGAAGGGAGGAGTTGGGAAGGGAGATAAAGCATTCCATCCCACACTCCCAGAGGCCTCCTCTTCCGACCAGACCTAACTTGCTAACAGCGAGTTAGTCATAAGCCCCTGCAATCCAGCTGCCCTCCAAAAGCCCCACCATCAGTGTGGGAGGCTCTTTCAGTGACGTCTAGACATACACCTAGCCCGTTTTGAATGAAAGGAGGCTCTTCGTTCACTCACAGGATCCTGCGGGTGCAATAAGCTGCTCCCTTCCTTAGGGCTAACATGCATGTCCTTTACGTTCCCAGAAGGCAGCATGAAGCAGCTCATATTAGAGAAATTCACAGAGAAAGCCTCAGAGGGTTGAGAACTTACTGCCACTGCTGAGGCTTTCCCTGGTCAAATTTGGCATACATGCTTTCTCTTCAGGCTTGACAGAGAAGACAAGGCTCTTTGGATCAGCAGGCAGGTATCTGCCCGGAGAGAATGCTCTCTAACGACAGTGAGCCCCCTTTCCTGGTTCCTAAGAAGGTGAGTGGCAGGTTCATAGCAGATAGGCTAAAAACAAAACCAAAACAAAAAAGCCTTAGCGAGACTGACAGAGCCTTGGAAAAGCACTCTCATGCCTTTTGTGCTTCCCAGCTTTGCAAATCAAATGGCAATGTCTGGGCCACTGGGGAGGCCGCTCCCACAACGACTCTCCTGATTTCTGGCCAAAACAGAGGGCTTTTCCCCTTTACGATTAACACAGCATACTGGACACCAGCAGTCCCAGAATGCTTTGCCCTCCCAGCCAGGCAGCTTCTATTTCTAACTCTGATTTTCAAAGTAGTGACCTTCTTCTCTTTTAACCAAGGCAAAAGCCTAGTAGCTCAAGACTTGATCTCCCAAACAAAGAGATTCTATTGTGGTTCCCACCATTCTGGCTACTTAGTCAGATGTTTGAGGACCTGTGCTACAAACTCAAGAAATAACTGTGACTGACTTGCAACTGGTGGTCAGTTTGTACCATCCAGCTAAACCGACTCAGTGTGCCGGGTGTGGAACGCACACCTGAAGACTCTTGCCAGCAGCATAAAAAGGGAACCGGAGGGGAAGGTGTGCACTATTGATTTTTCTGGAGAAGCTTATCACGTGGGCCTTGCTGATAGGAACCTGACTGCTGTCGTCACTGGAGGAGCCTGAGGACGGCCGTGGAGTTTTTGCAGGAGCTCTAATCTTACTCTGAGCATCACTTCCTGGCTCCAGGGCAGATCCCCCAGCCTGCCGACACAGATTCTAGCTTCCACCTTGGGGTCTTCCCAGTGCAGATCCTTGATACAGACCTGTATGAAGTACTGTCATGGGCTCTAGGCCTCCAGCTGGACTTACAGAGGATATTGCCTTGGGCTCGAGGTGTCCACCTGCACTGATGCAGTGCATGGCCACTGGATCCAGGTCTCAGCTGATTCTTTGGGTCTCCTCTATGTGGATGGATCTCTCACACTCTTGGATATGACTCTGGCTGAATGCCATAAAATAATACTATACATTATGGGTCCCGTATTAAATTATTTCCTTTGTAAGCCCCGGCTATAACTGTAACACATAGGGCATCCTATAACCTCGGAGCAGCAGGAGTCCTGGAGGAAAACGATACCAATATATTGGCTGAAACAGGCTTCAGGTATACAAGGGCTGGATACATCATTTGAATGGCTGCCCCACAAGAGGTCACAACAGTCCTGGTGCGTCTGCAGCAGGGTCACAGACTGGGGGAAGAGGGACCTGAAAAGTTCCCCAAGAATGACCCTAAAGGAACCCAGAGGGAGTCCTGCTTCAGCTGAAGAGCTACTCCTCTTGACTTGATCCATTAACTTGTACAGTAACAGGGGATTTCGAATGCTTTCTATGACTATAGCAGAGCTTGATCTCATCTTCTCCTCTCATCTCATTCAAGTCCTTCATGTCTCTGGTGAGGTGTTGAGAAGAAGAGCCACTTTTTAAAATCCAGCTGCAGACATGTCTTCTAAACTTTGAAATCCTTTGGGTTTCAGGGAGAAAGATGATCTCCAACGAGAGGAAACAGTGACGATAGATAAGGTCTGAAGGAGTCCACGGAGAGAGGAAATGGGAACCTGAATTCATCCCACCACGCGGTGGGATGTCGGTTCACGGACTCCTTGCACTGAGAAGCAGTTTCCGAGATGAGTCTGTGAGAGGCCTAGGAGGCTGGGTGCAAGGAAGCTGCCAGCAGGGAGGGCAGCTACCCAGAGCAGGAGGCTCTGCCTCGGCTTGGGGAGCTTCTCATGGTCTTTGGGATGCAAATCTAAACAGAGGACAACTGGAACCCAGCGAAAGCTCCTTTTCACAGGAGAAAGGTACACGGACACTTTTTACAATGTAGGGATCTAGCAGTGAGCAGGAACTCTGGAAAGGAAAACGATTGCAGCATTGAGTAATTTTGTGTCCTGAAGTTGGAATTTTTAAAAAAGAAATACAATTTTAAAGTTATGATTTGTCTCCTTCATACCTCGTCTTGCCTTCTTCCTACCGCCTACATCATTTCTGTCACACCTCCGAGGACACTGACCCATGCTCTCTGTCAATTAACCTTTGTACTCCATGGTAAAGCATACAGTGAGAAAATGTGAAATAGATCTGTTGGAAATCTTCGTGTGGTCTGGCCAAGATCTTTTGTCCAAGAAGTGGACCTGTACTCCCAGTTTATAGGGAGGCTGAGGCAGGGGGATTAGAAGTTTGAATGCTGTTGGAATTAATTGTTCAGGCAGGACAACAACTGAGTGAATAAGAGAGATCTTGGCTCAAAGAAAGGGATGAGTGGGTCTGAGAAGGTAGCTCAGAAGGCAGTTCAATGTGAAGGTCGTGGGTTTAATCCCCCGCACTGCCTCCTCTTCCACCAAAACAACTTTTTGGTATGGAGGGTGAGGCTGTCTTCTGGCTCTTCTCCATACTATTGATTCTGAAGATATAGTGGATTTGGCTTCTGTCTTTAGGCCAGGTACTCCACTGGCAATTTGGGGTTCAGTCTTGCTTGCCACGTATTGGTCCCCTTCAGCCTCAGTCTAGAGCTCTCCCAAGTTGGGAGTGGCAGCCTGTGCTCTTCCGGCTACAGGCCACTCCCTCTTCTGAGTAAGCAGCTCAAGTCTGGTCCCGTCTCCTGACAGGATAAGCGAATTTCCCAAGGTGGAGCCTGGGAGCCCGACTTACCCACTCATGAGACAGGCTGCAGGTTAGCTGATGTCTATCACAGAGAGAATTTTCAGAAGGTGCCAAAAGCAAGGCACAAAGGGATTTATTAGACAGAGCTTCAGTTACACACTCAGAGGAGACAGAATGTGGGTCCTAGAAAGAGGTACCCCAGACGTCTCTGGCCCGCTCGCCTGAGCACTGCAGCCCAGTCCACCTGAGACCTCCTGCGGTCTGCCTGTGACTTCCTCTGGCCCACCTTGAGCACAGCCTATCCAGCAAGAGGCCCGCCATATCAGACCTACTCCGGCCCACAGTGAGAGCAGCTAATACAGCAGCTAGGCCCAACATGTGACTTAGACCTTCAGCCAGATACAAGCATAGCCTATCCAGCATCAGGTCCACCACCTGAGTCAGACCTCCAGCCTGACACAAGCTTAGTCTATCCAGCAGCAAGGCCCCCCAGTCCTGCAGGTCACTGCTATACAGAATGATACAGACAAGGAGCAAAATGCAATCTCAGGTCCCGAACCCACCTGTAGCAGATATAGGAGACACTACCATACAAGAAAATGGGAAACATGCAGATGAAATCTCTGAATCGATAGCTTCTGAGGTAAACAGACAAGTGCAGAAATGTATAGAGCAACTCAGATCAGAGATAACATGCCAAGTAAAAAAGAAATGTATGAAAAAATAGACACTGAAGTGGAAAAACAACTGGAGAAATATATAGAGGAAACCAGGGCAGAAATAACTACTGAAGTTAAATAAAGACATGTCTAAATTAATAGCATGTAAAGTAGGGGAACAAGTACAGAAAGGTAGAGAGGAGAACAGAGCAGAAATAATTTCTGAGTTAGAGAGGATAACTATAATGAGAGACTTTACTACTAATAAAGAAGATATTAATAAAAAATTAGAGGAGAATAGAAAAATGATGGACCCTCTGAGTGAGCAATATAAGAAAGAAATAGATTGCATGAAACAGTTTGAAAGAGATATACAAGAAAATAAAATCTCAATCACTAGCTGGCAAAACCGTATGAACCAAAGTGAAGATAGAATCTCAGATCTTGAAGACACTGTTGCAGCTAGTGAAAAGGTAAGAAAGGATCTCTTAAAAACAACCAGGATGCAGGAAAAAATAATTCAACATCTGCAAGATGATGCAAAAATGAACAAGGTGAGATTAATAGGAATCAATGAGAAAGAAGGAGTTGACACAAATGCTATAAAAAGAATATGGGCAGAAGTAATAGCAGCAAATTTCCCAAATTTGAGAAAACAATCGGTCATTCAGGTAACTGAAGCATATAGAACTCCAAATAATATCAGTCCAGCTAAAAACGCACTCAGACATATAATAGTCAAGATACCAGAAATCCAGCAAAAGAATAATATGCTAAAAGCTGCTAGAGAAAAGAAACAGATTACATTTAAGGGAAAACCCATCAGAATAATGGCAGATTTCTCTTCACAAACCATGAAGTCAAGAAGAGCATGGAGTAGAGTGCTTCAAGTCCTCCATGAAAACAAATTCCAGTCCAGACTTCTATATCCAGCAAAACTCTCCTTCAAATATGATGGAGAAATGAAATCCTTCCACAATAAGGAATAACTAAAGAATTTCATGACATCAAAGCCAACCCTACAAGGTATATTAAAAAAAATTTTAGAGACCATAACTACTCAAACTCAACAAATCAGAGCAGAAAGAACCCACCAAATAGGGCAACCAATTAAACACAGTAGAAAAAGAGGTAAACAGCAGTAAGTAAAATGCATACCAATCATCAGTCAATACATTTCAATTATAACCATCAATGTAAATGGTCTCAATTCTCCAATTAAAAGAAGTAGACTGGCAGAGTGGATAAGGAAGCAAAATCCAACCATATGCTGTATACAAGAAACACATTTAACTCATAAAGAAATATATAGGTTAAAAGTTAAAGAGTGGAAAACAATACTATATGCTCCAGCACCTCAGAAAAAATCAGGGGTAGTAATCTTGTTTGCAGACACTCTAAACTTCAAATTAAGTTTGGTGAAATGAAATAAAGGCCGCCACAAACTAGTTAGGGGAAAAATTCAAGATGAAGAGGTAACATTCATAAATATGTATGTACCGAACATGGGAACACCGAGTTATATAAGACAAACCTTAATGGACATGAAAAATCTCATATCCAATGCCACAATCCTAAAAGGAGACCTTAACACCCCTTTATCCCAAAAAGATAGGTCAAGCAGACAAAAAGTTAGCAAAGAAGTAGCAGAACTGAACAGGAACCTGGAACAACTTGACTTAGTGGACATACACAGAGTGTTCCACCCAAACACTTTAGAATACACATTTTTCTCAGCAGCACATGGGACATTTTCTAAAATAGACCATATATTAATCCATAGGTCATGCTTAAGTATATGCCAGAAAACAAAAATTATCCCATGCGTACTATTTGACCACAGTGCAATGAAATTGGAAATAAACGACAAAAGAAACTAAAAGAACCCCAGAAATACATGGAAATTAAACAGCACCCTTCTCAGTAACCAGTGGGTTACAGATGAAATTAAACAAGAAATTAAACAGTATCTACAATTTAATCAAAAATCAAGCACAACTTATTGGAATTTATGGGATGTAATGAAAGAAGTTCTTAGAGGGAAATTTATAGCCTTGAACTCACATATTAAGAAGTCAGAATGGGAACAAAGAAATACTCAAAAGGAACACCTAAACCGACTAGAAATGGAAGAGCAAATGAAATCCAAAGCACAAAGACAGGAGGAAATTATAAAGATTAGAGCAGAAATCAATTCAATTGAGACAAAGAAAAGTATACAAAGAACTAGTGAATCAAAAAGCTGGTTCTTTGAAAGATTAAATAAAATTGATAAGCCCCTAGTTAACCTCATCAAAAAGAGGAAAGAAAGAACTCAAATTCAAGCAATAAGGAATGAAAAAGGTGAAATTACTACAGACCTAACAGAGATTCAGAGGATCATAAATTGCTACTTTGAGAATCTTTATTCTCTCAGAAATGAAGGCACAAATGAAATGGACAGATTCCTAGAAAAGTACAAAGTACGAAAACTGAGTCAAGAAGATATTGAGAACTCTCAATAACCCAATAACAGCCAGTGAAATACAAAATGTAATAAAAAGCCTACCGAAAAAGAAAAGTCCGGGACCTGATGAATTCACCACTGAATTCTACAAGAATATAAAAGACATAATCCCAATACTCCTCAAACATTTTGGTGAAATAAAAAAGGAAGCAATCCTTCCAAAATCATTCCTAGAGGCAAGTATTATACTGATACCAAAAACCAGAGAGAAATGCAACTAAAAAAGAAAACTACAGAACAATTTCTCTCATGAACATAGATGCAAAAATCCTCAATAAAATCCTCATTACTAGAATACAACAAATCATGAAGAAGATTACACACCACAGTCAGGTAGGATTCATTCCAGGGATGTAAAGATGTTTCAATATACACAAATCTATAAATGCAATACGCTATATCAATAGAGCCAAGACCAAAAATCACATGACCATCTCAATTGATGCCGAAAAGACCTTTGACAAAGTTCAACACTCATTCATGTTCAAAGTCCTACAGAAAATTGGAATAGAGGGCCTCTACATCAACCTGATAAAAGCCATCTATGACAAGCCAACAGCCAGCATAATTCCAAATGGGGAAAAACTGAAGTATTTTACTCTCAAATCTGGTACAAGACAAGGATGTCCCCTATCACCACTCCTATTCAATATAGTTCTGGAATCATTAGCTACAGCCTTTAGACAAGAGAGAGAAATAAAAGGAATAAAAATAGGTAAAGAAGAAGTTAAATTATCTTTATTTGCAGATGACATGATAATTTATTTGAAAGACCCCAAAAACTCCACCAACAAGCTATTAGAATTAATACACAAATTCAGTAGCATAGCAGGTTATAAAGTCAACACACAAAAGTCAATGGCATTCCTCTATACAGATAACAAACAAAATGAGAGAAATTAGAGAAACAATACCCTTTACAATAGCACTGAAGAAAACGAAATATTTAGGAATTAACCTAACTAAAGAGGTAAAAGAGCTTTTCAATGAAAACTACAGTACTCTGAAAAAAGAGATCCTAGAGGATTTCAGAAAAATGGAAAGATATTCCCTGCTACTGAGTAGGAAGAACCAACATTGTGAAGATGGCCATACTACCTAAATTGTTATATAGATATAATGCAATTTCTATCAAAATACCATCAACATACCTCACAGAACTGGAGAAGTAATTCCTAAAATTTATTTGGCACCAAAAAAGACCCAGAATTGTAAAGGCAATCCTGAGTAACAAAGGTAAGGCAAGAGGCATTACAATTCCTGATCTAAAATTATACTACAGAGCTACCATGATAAAATCAGCATGGTACTGGCAAAATAAACAGTCCTGAGGATCAATGGAATAGATTAGAATATGCAGAAGTAAATACAAACACATTCAGCCACCTTATTTTTGACAAAGAGGCCAAACATATTTACTGGAAGAAAGATAGCCTCTTTAACAAGTGAAGCTGGAAAAACTGGCTCTCCACATGTTGAAAACTAAAACTTCACCCAGGTCTATCACTATGCACTAAACTAAAATCAGAGAAAGAAATTCAACAAGCCTATAAATACATGAAGAAACGCTCCACATCACTAGCCATTCACGAAATGCAAATCAAAACAACACTTAGATACCATCTCACCCTAGAAAGAATGACTTTCATAAAGAAATCAAGCAATAAGAAATGTTGGAGAGGCTGTGGGGAAAAAGGAACCCTTCTCCACTGCTGGTGGGAATGCAGACTGGTGCAACTATTATGGAAAGCAGTTTGGAGACTCCTTAACAAACTAGAGCTGGAAATTCCATTCAATCCAGCTACCCCACTACAGGGAATTTTTCCAGAAGAACTGAAAACATCATATCATAGTGATATCTGTGCACCTATGTTTATAGCAGCACAGTTTGTGATAGCTAAATCCTGGAAACAACCAAAATGCTCATCACCTGAAGAATGGTTGAAAAAGATATGGTATTTTCATAAAATGGAATACTATTCAGCTATAAGGCATGATAAACTAGAAGACTTCATATACAAATGGATGTATCTTGAACGTATACTCATAAGTGAAATAAACCAGACCTACAAATATCATGTAGTATCCCTAGTGTAAGGAATCAAAAGAAGAAATAAATATATAAATAAATTTTGGACACCACCAGGAATCAACCTCAGGACCTCGCGCTTGCTGCATTCTAAAACCCTATAATTTTTTTTTTTTTTTTAGAAGAGTGACTTAAATACAAAATACATTTGGAAGAGTTAAAAAATTAATGCTTATTGAAAGGGTTAAAGTTTATTTGTTTGATCTGTCTTACATACCTATGTCTGTTGATTTATACTGATTTGATGATAAAAATATGGAATGCAACCATTTTTAAATTTTCCTTGTTTTGAAATTCTGTACTATATGTACTCTTGTCACTGTTTTTTCTTTTTCTGTTTTTGTTTCTGCTTTTTTTACTCTTCAAAATATAATAAAGAAAACATGAAAAAAAAAAAAAAAAAAAAAGAAAGAGGTGCCCGACAGTCTGAAGCTGAATATGTTCATGTGCTCTTAGGGGTGGAAACCGATGGAATTTGAGAATTTGTGTGGGTCTTGGTTATGGGGGAAAGGATGACTTTCAAGCCTCCCCTGCCCTGGGATTACAGGTGTGCGCAGCCCGCTGGTTCTTGACAGCCAGCTCAGTGCTCCTGGGGGCAAAGGTGGGACCAGGGTGGTCAGTCCCTTTGCTTAGTCTGCTGAGCTAGCTTGCCTACCCTTCGCCTCTGTTTTGTAGACCTGATGATCTTTTGTAGCAACTGGTTCTGGATACTATATTCACACAGTGTCTGAACTAGATAACAAAATTAGTTCTGCCTATTTTAGTTTCTTTTTTCATTGTGGATACAAAGTACATGGATATCTAAAGCTCGAGGTTCATCTCAGCGCACAGTCAGTACAGGTTTCAGTTAATAGTTGGGCGGGTCTGAGGCAGGGGGCCGAGGCAGAGGGACATCACAGAGGAGAGACAGCACATGGCAAGTGGCGGGAGAGGCGAGCGGAAGCAGAAGCAGCGAGCAAGCCTCCCTTCCCTCTCTCCTGCTCCCAGCTCCACCCCGCTGATTGGCTCCACCCACAGCCGAGGTGGGGCTTCCATCATCCGTCATCTGCAACCTCAACCCCAGAGTCAGCCTTAAGCAACGTTTACACATCGCAATACTATCATAGGAGGGCTTGGGAGGGCAGCCAGGTACGAGCCATGGCCGTACCCTAAAGGGAACAAAGCTTATTGTCTAGAATTTTCATGTTACTATTTTTCATTTTTTATGGAACACAGAATAGTAACAGAAAAAACAGCATTAGAAATGATACAAAATTTCACTAAACAAAGTAGTAGGAACTCAACAATGGCGGCTGTATTGCATGATGTTATCTTTAAGTTAGTTGTTTAGATTACCAGATATAAATGTGCAAGATTGGTTTAAAGAAAAAAAAAACAAAACAATAACAAAAAAGCTATAAGATATTAAAAAATAATAATACAATAAACAGAAAAAATCTTGAAAAATAACTGACTACATAGCTCAGTGGATTAAAGCACCTGGAAGCAGGCACAGGGGCCAGGGGTTTGATCCCTGGGCCTGCCATGTTGGCCTGTCCCCAGAGCGTGCTGGGACTGCAACTGAGACTGGGCGTGGTGGCAAGTCCCTATAATCCCAGCTCTTGGGAGGCTGTAAACAGGAGGATCACTAGGAATCTGATCTAGTAGTGAGACCCTGAACACCCTGTAGACCCTTCTCTAAAATGTAAATAAATAAATAGGAAAAAACTTTAAGCATTAACTGCTCCTTTCAAAAACTAGCAGAAAACAGCAGTACAATTATCCAAATTGTCCTGCACATAGGCCTAAATATACCTTTTCCCTCAGTTCTTTTGACCTTTATGTCATCCCAGTTTTCCCTTCCCATTCAATAAATTCATTCCCTGCCACAGTATAGTGCTATTTATATTCTACAGGCACATCTGTACAAGGAGCCGCTTCTTGACCTGAAAGGGATTTAAAAGCACGTGACGGCAATGTGCTAAGAGTTGCTGAAGGACGCAGTTCTGGAAATGCCAGGAGATAACGGGAGTCACAGCTGCTCATACCTGCAGGCCCAACTCTTATAGGTGGAGGGAAAGACTGCCGCTAGGACCTGTGGTAGCATCTGGAGCCCCTTTCTGTTTTTAATATTACTGTCTTAGTTTCTCTTCTTCCGTTGCTGGGACAAAAACCCAACACCCAAAACGAAGGAAGGAAAAGCTTATTCAGCTCACAGTTACTGGAGGTTTCAGTCCATACTCAGCTGGCCCAAGGCTGAGTGGAACAGGGCAGAGAGCATCCAGTTCATGGCCTCAGAACAGTAACAATTGCGACAGAGGCAGCCAACCAACTAGGGCAGCAGAGAGCAACAGCAAGAGTCTGTCTCTCTGTCCCTCTTTATGTTACATGAGGCTCTCTGCCTTAGCCTATCGACCTCAGGCCACACCTATAATCCCTGTAATACTCAGACCCATAATCTCATCAGTACTAGAGCACATATTCCCAGTGGATCATGAGTCAAGTCTCAAACTCTAGAAGTCCCCACCCCACGATTGCATGAGGCTTTGGGGGACAGCTAGACACAAACCATAACAATTACCGTTAATACTCCTACTTTGTTTACCACTATACTTTCTTGCTGGATGTTTAAGACCAAGTCAAAGTGAGACCCGCATTCCTCAACCTTATCAAGGCCAGGCAGGGTTCCTCAGGGGTTACTTTTTGGCTCATGTGAGGAGCCTTTCAGCTGTTCTAGTTTTGTCCTTTACCAGTTTTATGACTTTTAAGGATGGGTCTTGGTCTGATGTGGCCATACAGCTTTCCTCGAAAGGACAGGAGGTGTTTCCCTCTTCCATGGCCCTTCCTTTGCTGAAAAGACATGGATTGAGTCCTGTCCTCCAGGGACCAACATACCCCTCTTTGGAGGTTGTGTGACTCACTGGATTGTCAGGGCCCTTTCAGAAGGGCTCCTGCCATTGTCTGGGTCCTGGCTGGCCTTGGGAGCAGGGGCTAGGATATCAGCTGCTCCCCTAGCCCTTTTCTCTTTATTTGTTTTGGTCCCTAAGCTTCAGTTCTCAAGCACAAGAAGGTCAGCTACACCAGTCCTGAAGTGGGAGTAGCGGGCCTGCATTCCACTGTAGCTCTTTCTGCCCAAGTGGACACACCTTGAGATGTGAAGTGAGGCTGGAAAACAGCTTCCACTCCCACTGGTGAGCGTCAGCCCTGGTACTGAGGGAGTGCCATGTGCTATCTGCCCTGTGGGTGACGGCCTGTCCTTTGAGCACACTGTCTAGGCTGCCTTTTAACATTGCTGCAGAATATTAACAGGTAACAGTTACACAGATTTCATTGAAGTTGCAAAAACAAAAGCAAGAAGAGGAAAGAGTATATTAGGATAACTATTATGGTGATATTATTATAGGAAAATGAGGGAATTACCATAGAAAAATTAGGAGTTATTACTTCTAAAAACACATTTCAGTGTTCATTTCACTATAAAGTGAGAGCAATAAAAGATTACCTGGGATTAGTGAATCACATAAATCATAAATTTTCATCTAAATTTATAATTAAAACATATTTAGGGGCCCAGCAGGATGGCTCAGTGGTCTAAAGCGCCTGCTTAGGAAAGCTTAGGCGGCTGCAGGGACCGTGGTTCAATCCCTGGCACCACATGCTGCACCAGCCCTGCCCTGAGGGCAGGCTGAGCCAGCCATAAAAATAAATAAACAAACAAACAAAAGTTCTGAAACAAGAATAAAATAAAATATAATATAAAATAAAATAAAAAATCCTAAAAAACCCACACACATATTTAAATAGAGTGTATGTACTTATACTCTAGAGATGACAAATGCCTAATATTTAATTATTGTAGTATTGTTAATTATTGTATGTATGTCACCACAAGAAGTACATAGTGTTTTTTAGGTTCATCTAACTCTTGTGCTACAGTTAGGAACACATAAACATAAATCTGAAAACATTTATTATTATAAGGAATTTTGGTTAAAAACATCAAATAAGATAAAATGTTTTTCCAAGTCTTTTACTTTGGAAAGCTTGTACTTTTAAAGACCCTAAATGCATTTAATATACTAACAAACTGGCAATAATCGGCATCACAGGTAAAGAATATCTTACACATATAGTTACCTGCTTTTACTTTTGAGGCAAAATTCCTTTAATAGGTTTGTACAGTGTAATAGTACTGACGCAGGTTCAAAGTTACATTTAGCTGTCTTACAAGGTTAGGAAATAAACTTAATGATGACAATAAAGTTATTACCTAATATACCTGATATAAAGCAATATACTCTTCACCTACTATCTTCTTTGTGCTATGATAAAGTGCTTGTTTTATCAAAGCCAAAAGCTATAGATTGTTTTAAGTGGCTGAACTGAGTGGTACTAAACACGAAAAGGAGAGACAAGCAAGCCCGAGCCCGGCGATGTTCATTTGGACGGCCGTTTTCCCTGAGGGGCTACCTGCCAACATGAGCTCCCGACACTTCATTCTCGGAGGCATGCACTTCCCTAGTTCCAGATATGCATGTCAGTGTGTTTATGCTATAACCTAAAATAATATTTGCTCATTGAACCAGCTATAAACTGGTTATTGAAAAGTTTTATGAGCATATACTGAAATAAACTTTAACTCTTAACACTCAGTAATTGTAAGTAGTCAAAAGGCTAACTATAGAAAACACAAGACATTTTTTTTCTATTTTAGTACAGGGTACACAGGGTCTCACTACACAGATCACACTCATAGTGATCCTCCTGTTTTCAGCCTCCCAAGCACTTGGATTACAGATGTGCGCCACCATGCCCAGTCTCCATCGCTATCTCAGTGTGCCTCCGAGGCAGGGAATCCCAGTCTCTCCATCTGCCTGAGCAGGCACTTTAAACCACTGAGCTATCTGGCCAGGCTTACAGGGAATTATCTTAACAAAACACTAAACCTGTTTTCTAGTTTAGATTTTGTAAGTTTAACTAATAGCATTTAAATATGTTAAGAAAACCTTATGGGTTTAATGGAAATCTCTTGATTTTTAAGTTATACCAGCCTTAATTATGTATAACAATAACTTCTTAATGGCATTTGTTGGGGTGGAACACAGTAAGCCTGGGAAAACTGCAGGAGCTAGCCTGCAGTGGATGGACTAAAGGAGCTGGCTGCAGGTAGCGGAACATCAACGCGGAGGGGAGACGTCCCATAAGTGGATCCCGAGGCAGATGATCTTCCGCTTAGGGGATACTTCGGAATTATCTTAATATAGATTGATATAACCAAACTCTAATTTAGTAGATTTAAAGCAATATTAAATATTTACATACGTATTTTATGAAGCATATATAATGAAATATAATATTTTTAGCAAACTTTAGGAAGCCAGGAATACCTGAACTTATGTCTAATAAACAATGACTCGTGCCATGAAAGTCTATAAGCACTAATCCCATTTATATTTACATAGTCACTCATTTTATAGATCACTTTAGATTACTTGTGAGAACTAAAGCATAGTGTAGTGGCATTTTAATCTATCTGTATGCCCTTTTTAACCAAGGAAAGATTCACAGTTTATTTATGGAAATAAGATTTATGAAACCAATTTTAAAGAAAAATATTTTTTATTGACAGACAACCTAGGCAAAACACGTTACCAACTTTAAAGATATTTTTATTCTTATCCTACCAGCTAATTTAAGTTGGCTCATGTGTAAGCCATGTGAGCAAAAGACATTCAGGCTAATTGCGTGAGTATTCAGTCATCTAGAAGCCAATTTGAATACAACTTTTGGAACATAACATAGATGTATGTACCTAACATGAATATATATATTCATATATTATATAATTATATAATATTAATATTACATAATATATAATATATTTATATATTATATATTGTATATTATATAATATATATTCATATATATATATTAACCTAGATCATATATAAACTTTCTTTATGGCCTGCTCAGCCTGCCCTGGGGGTGGGGCTGGCACAGCATGTGGTGCTGGAAATCGAACCGCAGTCGTTGTGGTTGCCTAAGCTTTCCTAAGCAGGTGTTTTAGACAGCTGAACCATCTCACTGGCCCTATACACTTTATTTTATCAAACTTTAAGGTTCTAATTTGTAAGTTGTATGTAAACCTTGATTCTACCAATTTTTAGCCTCTAATATTTTGAGTTTGGTAACTCAAACATCTGGATTATTGGTTTTTTTGGTGTGTGTGTGTGTGTGTGTGTGTGTGTGTGTGTGTGTTTGTGTGAGAAAGTCACAAGTCTATAAAACATATAAGTTCAAAAATGTTTAAATGGAGCAGCTGCAGAACATTTTAGCCAATTATTAAAAACAGCTTAGCAGGCAGACAGACAGGAAAACACAGAGAACACATAGAATAATTACACTAGACCAGAGCGCACTTTCGGATGTACTGGCTGTGTTAAATTATAACATTTTTGTCTTAGGTTTGTAGCTATAAATAGCCTAGTCAGCTAGAATTTTCCCTAGAGGGTATCAATTAGCACTTCCTTTATTATGTAAATCATAACAGTATTTTCTTTAATATTTTGAATATGTTTTTTTCTTTTAAATCAATACCACTCTTACAAAGAATAAGAATGCAGAAAAAGAGCTGCAAACTGCAAATATTGGGATATCTGTTCATTTTCCCTCATTATAAAAGCAAGTTTATGACCACTTTTTAATTTTCTCTCTCTCTAGAGAACTACAGAGAAAAGTTCACTTAAAAAAAAATCATTTGCTTAAAAATGGTCCCAATTTGTAAAATACAATCTGGAGGTAACTTTTTGGGGACAGACATTGAGTTATCCTTAATCTTTTAAGATGTACAGTCTACGATCTCCCTTGTGTGCTTTTGAAAAGAGACACACAGATCTCCTTTTGGGTGTCTAGGGTTAGACACTGCCCAACTACCTTGCCTAAGCTTTCTGGAGGTTACATTCCACATGAAGCTCAGCTGAACTTTCCTAGGGTAAGGTTAAGACCTATCCCAGCATTTCTGGGATCTGCCCCAACTTTACTAGGGGCCATACTGAGGTAGGAGGACAGTGCATAGCATAGCTGGGGGAGCAGGTGTGACCTGTTAATTACAAGATCTGGGAACACATGAGCAGGGCAGGGTGCCTGCACTTGTCATATAGGGCAGGGTGTTCACAGTCTCACTACTAGATCAGACTCGGAGCGATCCGCCTGTTTACAGCCTCCCAAGAGCTGGACTTCACTGGATTTTTCCTGTAAGGATCTGAGCAGGTTTGCAGTCGGATGGTCTAGACTGACAGCAATCCCAGCGTCTCCCTGGATGTAGAAGTTCATGTAAATTCCCTCAAGATTTAGGTAGCACAAAAGGACACAAACTCCAAGGAGAGCTCACTATTACGGCTTTCCTCAAAATATCCCGTCCTGTGTCCTCCCCAGGGAACTTTGATCTGGCTTTTCTTCCTCTTTCACTCGGCCCAAGCTTGCTCTGCAGTCCTAACGGTTTCTCTCTGACTCTTCACGTTCACCTTTTGAAATAAACTTTGCCATTGTTTTCCCCTCATGTTGTCCATTTCTTTGTTGGGAACCAAAAGAACTCAGAAACGTACTCCAGAAGGCAACGATAGCGCCACAACACCTGGCACTGTTCACGTGGTGTGCCACTCTCACAAGGAGCTACCTGGTGGCAGCGCTGTGCAGCATCTGGCCCCGCTTTCCCAGAGTCGCCTGGGATGCACAGCCCGCTCCAGCTGTCTTAGAGGGAGATGGCATGTACAGTCAGCCCAAGCCCTCCTGGGGGAGGCAAAGGCCCACACCCACGTCTTTGGGGGCCAGGCCACTCCTGCCCAACTCTCCATCATGATTAGCATAGCTGTCGTTGCCAGCCATGCAGCAATCTGTGATGGGAGCAGGTGGCACTGGTCAGTCCCCCTGTGGGTGCAGCCAGAGACTCAGCTTCCTTGCCCTGACACACAGTTGCTTACTGACACCACTGCCCCAACGGGTGCCTCGATGTGTTTGCATGATTCACAATAGACCAGAAAGGCAGATAAAAGAAGTCATCATACACCACTGGGGGACTTTGTGCTCAGTCACCCCGAGTGCTTGCATCTAGGGACGTAGGAAGCATCTAAAAAAAGAAAATCTCAGCTGGATGTGGTGGCACATCCTGGCACTTGCAGTCCTGGCACTGGAGCTGAGGCATGAGGCTTGCTGTGAAATCAAGGCCGACTTCGGCTATGGAGTAAGTTCAGGGCCAGCCTGAACTATGGAGCAAGACCTCATCTCAAAAAACCAAGAGAGAGAAAGAGAGAGAG